>WNWK01017643.1:0-41901 GCA_009830355.1 Cherax destructor
AGTGAACTACAGGAGGATTTAGACAAACTCAATTCCTGGTCAGAAAAATGGCAGATGCAGTTCAATGTAGATAAATGCAAAGTTCTAAAGCTCGGAGTGTCCATAACCCAAGCTCTTATAAGTTAAATAACGTAGAACTTAGCCATACAGATTGCGAGAAGGACTTGGGGGTGATGGTAAGCAGCAACCTTAAACCAAGACAGCAATGCCTAAGCGTACGTAATAAGGCAAATAGATTACTGGGATTTATATCAAGAAGTGTTAGCAACAGAAGTCCAGAGGTTATATTACAGCTTTATACATCATTAGTAAGGCCTCACCTAGATTCGCAGCTCAGTTCTGGTCTCCATATTACAGAATGGACATAAATTCGTTAAAACATTCAGCGTAAAATGACTAAATTAATACATAGCATTAGAAATCTTCCTTACGAAGAAGATTGAAGACCCTAAAATTACATTCACTTGTAAGACGTAGAATGAGGGAGACATGATCGAGGGTATACAAGTGGAAAATGGGTATTAACAAAGGGGATATAAATAAGGTCTTGAGGATATCTCTCAAGAGAACCCGCAATAATGGATTCAAGTTAGATAAGTTTAGATTTAGAAAGGATATAGGAAAGTATTGGTTTGGAAATAGGGTAGTTGATGAGTGGAACAGTCTGCCTAGTAGGGTTATTGAAGCTAGGACCTTGGGTAGTTTCAAATTTAGGTTGGATAAATTCATGAGTGAGAGGGGTTGGATTTGAGTGGGACTCGCGCATGAGTGGGTAGAATTGTCAAAGCTTATTTCTTGGGTAGCATTGAAAATTGGGTTGAGCAAATATTCTGTTAGTGGGACGGATTGTGAAGGACCTGCCTAGTATGGGCCAACAGGCCTGCTGCAGTGTTCCTCCTTTCTTATGTTCTTATGATCTTCTTAATTATTCTGTTAGTGGGATGGATTGTGAAGGACCTGCCTAGTATGGGCCAACAGGCCTGCTGCAGTGTTCCTCCTTTCTTATGTTCTTATGTTCTAACTCTTCAAAAGTGTGTAGCCTTACCTAACCTACTGTGGTAAACCACAAGGTTTACCACCACCATGTCATCCTTGAACCATATGACATTCCCTGTGTATAACACAGACAAAACACAAAAATTACCCCGGTGGTAGCTGAAAATTTAACAAAGGAAAATAATATTTTCTCCACCCACACACACGCACCCAACATACATTCAAACACCTGCCATACGTGACACAATGTCCATACACCAACACACGGATCTCACTCACACAGGCGGCATCTCTAATAGAGATCTTCCAATATATATTTTTTTTTCTTTAATATAGTCAACAAAGGTTTGCTTTGACTCACAAACCCCAAAGAGATTATGATGACGCCGACAGTAAGAAAACAGACAAGCTTTCCCTTATGCTCCCAACACCCCCTTCCCCCAACTACCCTTCTGCACTAACCTCACTAACTACTGATGATCAAAAACATATTTTTTATTTTTTATTGAAAGCAGAGCACCCGAAACCTGAAGCATCAACAAACCATCCTCATTTCCCCTGACACCCCTGCTACCCTAATAAAACCATACCACACACACACACACTCATGTTAGTCCTTCACCCTCCCCCCCTCCCCAACAATAATGCAACGCCTTACACCACCTTCCTGCATACACCTCTTGATTACGACATCTCGTCCTATAGAATCCTGCCGCCAAAGCTCTAATACGGACAGCACCCTGCTCCTCTCTCATGCACCACGAGATGTAAATATACTCCACCACTAAATATGCCACCGCCCTTCTTACATCCTCAGGACACGCCTCAACATCCATACTTAATGCCCTAAGGGTTGACAAACCCCCTGCCCCTACCCTTTTCAAAATCCCACTAAACCATTCCCTCACCCCCCCCAACTCCTCACTAAAGTAAATAACGTGATATGCAGTTTCAAGCCGACCGCATTTCAGGCACAACCCCTCCCTTATTATGCCCATTCTCCACAATTGTGCCCTTGATGCCAAAATGCCTAATAAAAACCTATACCCTGTTTCCCGCACTCTAGGTGGTATACGCAGCCTCTTCATCCAATAACACACTAATTTCCAATTATACATTGGATAAATCCCTGATCCCTGCACTATCTCTTTCACCCCCTACCTATCCGACTTACTCACCTTCACCTACCTGGCACCCTGACAACTGAAAGATATCTCAAAATATCCTCACAATGCTATAAATCTCTACCCTTCCACCACCTCGTCCTCACTCATAACCCTCCCCACTCGCCTGCCCCCATCCCCCTGCAATAAATTCCTGTTTTATGTATATGCTTGAAGCCTTCTCCCCAATGGTATCAACCCCATACCCCCACGGCCACCCCGCTGTCACTACTTCTCGTGCTAACCAGTGCCTCCCATAGCTCCAAATGTATCTATAAACCCTTACCGTCAACCTTCTTATGTCACTCCGTGAAGGATAAACAGTCAGCTACAAACCACAGTTTACTATAAATTAGAGCATTCACTACCACTGCTCTTTAACAACATTACCTCTCCAGGACTGAAACCACCTAACCTACCTAGCACTTTGTTCACCACTAACTCCAATTTAAATCCCTTGCCAACAGACTACTATGACTAAAAAATGACCCCACATATTTTAAGCTATCAACACATCACCACCCATACTCCAACGGCCCACCCACCCACGAACCTACCTCCAACAACCTAGATTTCGCTCTATTGATGCACTCAGTAGCCCTCAAACACCTCAATAATCTTATTAACATTTCCTAAACCCTCACTACTCCCCACCATTATTGTAGTGTCATCAACATAACCTACTATGCCCGTTACACAACCCCACTTTTCATCCCCATCCCATACTCCCTCATGTACCAACCTATAAAAGGGGTCCTGCAGACACCCAAAAAGGATCTGAGATAGGGGACAACCCTGCCTCAGACCCCTCTCAAACTTCACCTGAACCCCTAACCTGCCATTAACCTGTACCCTCGCCAAGGCACCATCATACAAGGTTCTTAGCCACCTAACAATTTCCCCTCCAAACCCCTGCCTCCCTAAGATCTCATATAACATCTCCCTGTCTACACTATCATACACCGTTTCCCAATCTAACCCCAGAACCCCTCCCCCTTCCTTCTGTTCCACGAAAGTCTTAATTCTCCTATGCCCCGTCCTAATGCTACGTCCTGGTATACCAAACTGACCTTCCTCTAACACCTTCTCCAACACCCTCTTCATCCTATTCGCTAATATCTTGGCAAAAATCTTGTAATCAGAGCATAACAAAGTTATTGCCCTATACCCTCTCAAAACATCACTGTTCTCTCCTTTTGGTACTAACACCACCACCCCAGTCCTCTGCACTTCATCCATCGTACCCCTATCCTTCATTTGATTCAGCACCTTTACTAAAACATCCTTCAAAACATCCCAATGACATACGTAGAAATCCCCAGGTAACCCATCCACCCCAGGTAACCCATCCACCCCAGGTGCCTTCCCCATGCGTAACCCTTGCACCGCTTGCCATACCTCTTCAATCGTTATTCTTCCACCTAACCCCTTCCTATCCTCCTCTCCTAACCTCTCCTGAATGCTCTCTATCACAATCCCCCTACAAACCTCATCCCTCACTCTACCCATGAACTTATTCTGAAACCAATACCTTGCATAAGCACACATCCCATCCGTCGTTCTTAACACCTGACCTTTATGATAACCCCAATCTCCTCCTCTACCTTCAACGCCATTATTGTCATGCCTGTTCTACGTGTCCTAAATCTCCTCAAAACAGTACCCGAAGGCCTATCACCCCATAACACCTCTTCTAATTGACTACGAACTCTTATCGCCCTAAAAACTTCATTCTGAATATCCTTTAGTCTACCCTTAAGATACGCTATTTCCTGTTGATGACACCCTCCTCCTCCACCACTATAACAATCCCTTAACCTCCCTTCCAAATATCCCTGTAACCCATACCTATACCTAGCCTCCTCAACCCCCTCACGCCTATAATAACCTCTCACCGCTTCCTTTGCTATCAAATTCCACCACTTCCCAATGTCACAAATGCCCCTACCTCCACCCCAGACCTCCTCCCACCAAGCCTCGAAACCCTCACGATCCCCCTCTCGTTTCAGCAAACTAACATTCAACCTCCACAAGTCCGAATAATATTTAACAGCACCCACCCACCCCAACACAGCCACCACACCCCTATGATCTGAAAACCCAACATCTATATTACGCACCTCTTCCACATTTATACTTGAAGACACGTACACCCTATCCAACCGTGCTGCATATCCTTTCCTAATAAACGTATGTTCTACCATAACCTGTCTACCATCTACTACATCCCGAACCCCAACCACCCCTAATAAGTCCCTCAACAATGCTAGCACACAACCTGCACCTCTCGGTTCTACGTCATTCCTCCTAATAACACAATTCCAGTCTCCCGCTATAACAGTTAGCGCAGGAAGACCCCTTAATGCATAAACTAAATAATCCCTCACGAAATCCCCCTTGATACTAGGCACATTAACCGCTGGCATATACACACCCAGAAAGCAAACCGAGATGTCACCCCAAACCCCATCTACCCTTACAATCCGCCCCCCTCATACCTCCTCCCACGACCTCAAATGAAAAGGGCAGGATTCCCTAATACCTACCAAAGCCCCTCCCTTGAAAAGTTCCGAACTTCCTGTATATAAATTAAATCCCTTTAACCTCAATTCCCTACCACACCTATAATTGTGTTCTTGGAGGAAACAAACATCAATACCCTCTCTCCGCAAAATACTCTCAACCCACAACCTCTTGACCTCCGCGCGGAGGCCATTAACATTCATACTTAAACACTTAAATTCTTTAAAGGTGGTTTCCCCCGATGCTTCGTTACTCGTGCTCCACCTTCATTGACGAAGAACCCCCCCCTGGGCCCTCCTCCCACCTTGTCTACACGCTTCCCCTTTACTCCCCCCTCTCATCCCTATCCCTTTCTGCTAACACTTTCTTCCCTGTCTTCTGAGCCGGCATCAACACATCATCTTCTACCGAACCACTAGATCTCTTACGGGATTCTCCCGCCACCTCCATGATCTCTTCAGACACTGCACTGACTACATTGTCCTCCTTATGAACTTCCGCCTCAACCACACACACTCTCACCTCATTACCACTCTCACCACAACCACTCTTACTCACGTCATCACTCAGCACTTCGCCCAGACTTGCCATTACTTCCGGGTTATTCTGCAGCTCATACTCCTCGCCCACGGAAGGTGGACTGTCAATCAACTTCCTTAGATCCTCCAACATAGGATCTGTCAATTCCACCAAATCATTGCCATCCTCCTGTCCAACGGCAACTGTAGAATCCTTCACCTCCTCTGGACTTGTCACAGGAGGTAATGTCACCACCAACTTCTCCGCTTGCTCCATCTCATCACTCCATCAACATGCTCCTCCATCCTTACGCCCTGGAGAAGACACATTCCTCTCCAGGTCACTGAAAAGGCTATCCACACCAATCCTCCTCACCTCCTCTCCACGTCGTTGATGGGGTAATTGTCCTTGTCTCTCACAATCCACCGCCAAATGCCCCGCGTGTCCACATAGCCGGCATGTCCTCACTTGCCCTGCATATGTCACATATACTTGTGTACAAAAGAGGGGCATCAATACATATGATGGTATAGGCATCCTCAAGGACATCTTCAGGCTGTATGATCCTTCTGGCAATCCTGCGTAGGCACCCTGTTCCCACCTACCGACATTTGCCGCATGAATCACTACATAGGCCTTGAAAACATCCCTCACATCTTCTTCATAAGCCTCAAATGGAATATTTTGAATCCTGATCCACTTGTATGTCGCCGATACGTCCCTCAACCGCACCTCCAATCCTTCCCTCACAACCATCCTCTTGTCTTGATAAACGTCAACAGCTCTTTCGTAGACACTACTCGACGAGAACTTCACAAACACTCTTGTTGCGCCATTAAGTGATATTCCATAAATATCTGAAGTGGCGAATCCATATTTATCACGTAGAATGGCAGGTAAGAGATCGTCTGCATTTGAATGGTAAATGGCTCCAGCAAGCACCTCAATACACACTGTATTTACTCTCCTTCTGTATGGCTCGGCCATTGCTGAGAAAATGAAGTTGTCAAAACTGGCCACCAGAGGCGCCTGTCAGCACACCCTCACACCACAGTGGTCGGGCAGCAACTGATAGATTGAACTAATGCCAAAAAATTACTTCCCTGTAATTCTACAGTTCCATGGGGAGAGTTGAATGATAGCTGTAGTCCTTTGGTTTTACAATCAACACATCATCAGGAGCTTGCAATGTTTCAGAAAAGAGGAGGAGATCCAAGCAAACATGATCACAAGGAGCGCCTTTGCAGGAGTGAAACTGAGAGGTTGTAGGCGGGAGGCAGAGAGTGTCCCCAGGCATACCAATACCCATAATAATAATAATAATAATAATAATAATAATAATATCTTTATTTACTACAAGTACATGTACAAGGTATACAGACCATAGCAGACATCAATGACACTACTATATAGAAAGAACCTTGTTATGCTGAGCATTTCGGGCAAATTAGGTCAGTTTTGTCCCAGGATGCGACTCTCACTAGTCGACTAACACCCAGGTACCCATTTTAAAATGATGGGCGAACAGGAACATGGACAGCAGGTGTCTTATGGAAACACGTCCCTAATGTTTTCCAGCCGTACCGGAGGAGATTCGATCTCCGGACCTCAGAGTGTGAGCTGAGTGCGCTAGCGATCGAGCTATGGGACACCTAACATGAATAGATTGAATATTATAGCATCAGAAAAACAGCCAGCGCCCAAGCAGTGATAGTGTAATAGTAGCCTAACGAACGTGACATAGCAATTATCAAAAATTCTCCGCTATGATAAAAATAAATTTACAAACCAAAAATATATAACACTGGCAATTATCTTCGGAGTTTACGAACTTCTAGAAAACGGGTCCATTTAATTAAAGGGACACATTTAAAGGGAGACATATTTAAGTTATACAAAGGGAGACAACCATAGTTTATCCCACAAGCTTCTGAGGGAGACACTGGATACATTGAAAATGACTGAATACCAAATATAGTAAGATCTGGTAAATGTCTTAGGAATTTTCGCACCTCTAGAGGGGTTCCATTCAAAGGTGGGTGGTGGTGGGGGGTATCTGTAATCATTAGGTTTGTTAAAATTTTGTAATTTGTCAGTGAGATCAACATTGTTTTTTTGATGTAGGCTTCATAAATGTTGCTAAGCAATGGAGTTAATATTCTTATCAACCATTTTGACAGGGTATCAGTCGCCGATCCTACAAGGATAACAATAGGTGTCGCTGGATAGCCTTAGTGCTGGTGCATTTCCACCAGCACTAAGGCAGATAATTGGTGTGGCATGCTAAGAGTATGTTACACTTTATTCGGAGCATGTACACACACCCATATAGGCTGCCTCCAAACCAGCGAACCAGGTGCTAAGGGTTTAACGATCTTACAGGACCCCATCGTTAAATCAGTACCTTGGTTCATTTACCAATCACAAGATAGGGCTGCCAAGTGCTGAGGTGACATGGTATCACTCAGTCAGCACTTGCCAGACTTGCATAGCCTCTGGTTGCTCACGGCTCTCTCTCCCTCTGGCTTTGGTGTTTGCCTTTGATTACCGTGGTACACTTATATTTCAAACTCTTGTACATAGTATACATAAGTGTATATACATATATTCATAATTGTTGAAGGAAAATACAATTTAAAGACTACTGCTGTGTTTATTTTCGCTCCAAGTCCCATTACGACCAGGTTTACAGGTCTTTATTACCTGAGTGTGTAATAATTGGCTTGTTCCATTACCTGATATTATCCAACCTGTTGACTGTGAGGGAAAAGTCCATAGATAGAAGTGATGGAAGTGTGAATGACTGTATAAGTGCTAGTTGTGGTAGTCTGCTCGTTGAGGTGGGGTAAGTATCTAGCTCCAGCTGTACCTTCCCCTCTTCTTCCACCCGGAGAGAGGTGACATGCTGGACTCCGGCCAAAGGGATAATCACTCGACTGACAACTCCCGTCTCCGCTCCGTCCAGTACCAGCTTGAGTAATCTGGCACAACGCTGAGGGAGATTGAAGGAACCGTCTCACAAGAGTTTTTGGAGACTGAATTATCAACTTTTATACTGCCCACATCTGCAGTAACACTATCGAGAACCACAGCCACCTGAGTCCCTGACGCTTGGACAACACACGAGTTAGAAAACATCTGTCACATCCATCAAACAAGTGGTTGTTGCCACCGTCATCGATGAAGTGAATACCAGCAAGGAGTTCAGAAAAGTGTACCAGCTGAGGTGTCAAGAACATCGACACGTCCCGTTTACACCTACAATCTGTAAAAATTAGCTGTTGCAACGTAGTCTTATTTGTCTATTTTTTATTTTTCATTTTTATTCACGATAGGGTTTGTTTGCTATTCATGTTTAAGTTTTTATTATTTAATAAATCTTTCTATTCAATAAAGTGCTTATTTTTTATGTTATTTTTGTCTTTTTCTATTCTTTGTAAGTTTCCTAAGGAGGAACAGCTTTGGTTCATCTTGGGGTGCAAGATTGAACCGAGTCTGAGTATAGCCTTCACATTGACTATGTCACCAACACCAGCTCCTGGGAAACACACCCTCTGCCTCACTTTCATATCTCTGTTACAAAAAGCGCAGTCCATATATTTTCCCTGTGAGTCACTGACTACAAGGATATTCTTACCTATATTAGCCAAGGAGTCGATAGTGCCTTTTATTCACTAACCACTGAAGTACATTCTTCCCGGAGAACAAACAAGCGATATTTACACCCAAATGCTGATGTTTCTTCCTTCAGTGAAAATCACTTCTTACTGCTGCCAACCTGTTCCTCACTGCTGCCAACCTGTTCCTCACTGCTGCCAACCTGTTCCTCACTGCTGCCAACCTGTTCCTCACTGCTGCCAACCTGTTCCTCACTGCTGCCAACCTGTTCCTCACTGCTGCCAACCTGTTCCTCACTGCTGATAACCTGTTTCCCTTCACTAATCCCAACTAATTCACATTCATTGTTATACTTATCCACTGACCTCTGACTCTACACCACTACAGAAGCAAGACATGGTGCTCTATAACACTCTCTCTAACTCCCAAGAGAGCCCAGGACAGGTAGCAGCAACAGAGGCCACTGATCTCACTGAACTGACCACTTCAGTAAACGAGGGAATCCGTTCACTCCTGGGTAAACATGGTCAGCAGGCGTAAGGACATTAACACCAGTGAACTGATTTACTGCTGGGTGAACATGGGCAGCAGCGGTGAGGGAACCTAAATGTTTAATAATCTGGTACGGAAAATAAATTATGTACATAACCATCTTACGCTGCCATACATATTATATAAGTATAATTAATTATACAATATGCAGCATGTTGTATAAACTGAAGTAAGGTCTAAATCAGCTCAGTGTATAGTCAACAAGTGCAAGAAAGTAGACTGTATGACCATACAATATAAGAAACAGCAAATGTCATTGGACAGTGTAACATATGTCAACGTAAAATATCATAAATATAAATGGTAATGTTATGTAATAAAACATTTCACTGTAAATAAAGATATTGGAAAGCAATTTGCATATTTTCAATCATATCGTCATCAGATATCAATGTTAATAATATCTGCATAAGCCTAGCATTAAGGGATGTTTATATACCTGCATTATCGTATATTACCATTAAGTAATATATCAAAATTCTGAGGAAATAATATATCATTATAGGATTGATTAGATTAATTTTTATCCAATTGCGATGGGAGGATTGGGGAGAAAGATTCGCACTGGATACAGCAATGGAAAAGGTGGGAAGACAGAAAGAGAAATGTGCGAAGTGTTAAGAGACCTGACTGATATGAATAGGATTTAATTAAATGGATTAGGCCACAGAGTGAAGAGTGGTTTGATAATGGTTTCATTATCTCAAAATTATCCTAGCACCCACCCTTTTCCCTATTCAATAAAAAAGGTGACAAAGACATCTTTGAATCTCACTCCTTCGACACAAACCCCAACACCCAACACTCTGTAATTGGATTAAACCCGAATTCGCTACTATATTTAACCAAGAAGCCATTTAGTTCACTGCAAATTGCTTAACGATCCACTGAATAACGACCTTGATGGAGGGGTATTTAGTTTTCATGCTCGCGCCGGAACGACATTGTAACTGTAGCTTAAAGTCTCTTTATAGTTTGTTTGTTGAGATTTGACATGATGCTGAAGGTCACTTTAGCTGCACCAGAGATGAATATACCTTCCAAATGTACATATATATATATATGTCGTGCCGATTAGGTAAAACTGGTCAATTAGCAAGAACTCATTTAAAATTAAGTCCTTTCTAAAATGTTCTCTTATACGTTTAAAGATATATTTTTTTCATTTATGTTAATGTAAGAATTTATAATTTTGTACCAAAAGAAACTTTGAAAACCTACCTAACCTTATTACAACAAGCGCAATTTAATTTAGCCTAACCCAACTAAATATATTTTAGATACGTTAACATTAATTTAATAATGAACAAACACAATGAAATATATTTTTTTCGTTATGTTTAGAATGATTTTGGCGAAATTATTGCATACACAAATTTTCACTTCTCTATATGGCAAGGTGAGCGTTGCTATTTAAGCCAAAATCGTAAGTTTTACCTAATCGGCACGACATACATATATATATATATATATATATATATATAATATATATATATATATATATATATATATATATATATATATATATATATATATGTCGTGCCGATTAGGTAAAACTTGCGATTTAGCAAATAGCAACGCTCACTTGCCATATAAGACAAGTGAAAATTTATGTATGCAATAATTTCGAAAAATCATTCTGATCTAACGAAAAATATATTTCATTGCGTTTGTTTATTATTAAATTATTGTAAACGTATCTAAAATATATTAGTTGAGTTAGCAAATAAATTGCGCTTGTTTAATAAGGTAGGTAGGTTTTCAAAGTTTATCTTGGTACAAAGTTTTAAATTTTACATTAGCATAAATGAAAAATATATCTTTAAACGTATAAGAGAAAATTTTAGAAAGGACTTAATGTTAAATGAGTTATTGCTAATTGACCAGTTTTACCAAATCGGCACGACATACAGTGGACCCCCGAGTAACGAGCAAAATTCATTCCAGAAGCCTGCTCAAGTGCTATTACCGAACGAATTTACTCCCTTAAGAAATAATGTCAAGTAGGTTAGTCCATTTCAGACCCCCCAAAATACACTTACAAAATAACTTACAATATTATACTTACATAATTGTACGATTTCAGGGGTGCTCGTAACTCGGGGGTCCACTGTATATATATATATAGTATATATATATATATATATATATATATATATATATATATTATATATATAATTTTTTTTTTCAACAAGTCGGCCGTCTCCCACCGAGGCAGGGTGACCCAAAAAGAAAGAAAATCCCCAAAAGAAAATACTTTCATCATTCAACACTTTCACCCCACTCATACATAATCACTGTCTTTGCAGAGAAGCTCAGAATACGACAGTTTAGAAGTCCCTCCAAACTGCCAATATCCTAAACCCCTCCTTTAAAGTGGACGCATTGTACTTCCCATTTCTTGGACTCAAGTCCAACTATATCAATTAACTGGTTTCCCTGAATCCCTTCACACAATATTACACTCCAACAGCTCGTCAGGTCCCAAAAACCATTCGTCTCCATTCACTCCTATCTAACGCTCACACATGCTTGCTGGTAGTCCAAGCCCCTCGCCCACAAAACTTCCTTTACCCCCTCCCTCCAACCTTTTCGAGGACGACCCCTACCCCGCCTTCCTTCCCCTACAGATTTATACGCTCTCCAAGTCATTCTTCAGCCCTCTGATAAATACTTTTAGTAACTCCACCCTTCTCCTAATTTCCACAATCCGAACTTTCTGCATAATATTTACACCACACATTGCCCTTAGAAAGGACATCTCCACTGCCTCCAGCCTCCTCCTCGCTGCAGCATTTGCAACCCATGCTTCACACCCATATAAGGTGTTCCACTATACTTTCGTCATTCCTTCTTTGCCTCCATGGATAACGTTTTTTGTCTCCACAGATACCTCAACGCACCACTCACCTTTTTTCCTTCATCAATTCTATGGTTAACCTCATCCTTCATAAACCCATCTGCTAACAAGTCAACTCCCAAATATCTGAAAACATTCACTTCTTCCATAATCCCTCTCTCCAATGTGATATCCAATTTATCTTTATTTAAATCGTTTGATACCCTTATCACCTTACTCTTATCTATGTTCACTTTCAACTTTCTACCTTTACACACCCTCCCAAACTCGTCCACTAACCTTTGCAACTTTTCTTTAGAATCTTCTATAAGCACAGTATCATCAGCAAAAATTAACTGTGTCAACTACCATTTTGCATTTGATTCCCCATAATTTAATCCCACCCCTCTCCCCAACACCCTAGCATTTACTTATTTTACAACCCCATCTATAAATATATTAAACAACCATGGTGACATTACACATCCCTGTCTAAGACCTACTTTTACCAGGAAGTAATCTCCCTCTATCTTACACACCCTAACCTGAGCCTCACTATCCTCATAAAAACTCTTTACAGCATTCAATAACCTACAACCTATTCCATATGCTTGCAACATTTGCCACATTGCTCCCCTATCCACTCTATCATAGGCTTTTTCTAAATCCATAAATGCAATGAAAACTTCCCTACCTTTATCTAAATACTGTTCACATACATGCTTCAATGTAAACACTTGATCTACACATCCCCTACCCACTCTAAAGCCTCCTTTCTCATCTGCAATCCTACTTTCTGTCTTACCTCTAATTCTTTCAATAATAACCCTACCGTACACTTTACCTGGTATACTCAGCAAACTTATTCCCCTATAATTCTTAGTCTCTTTTATCCCCCTTCCCTTTATATAAAGGAACTATACACGCTCTCTGCCAATCCTTAGGTACCTTCCCCTCTTTCATACATTTATTAAACAAAAATACCAACGACTCTAGCACTATATCACACCTGCTTTTAACATTTCTGTCATGATCCCATCAGTTCCAGCTGCTTTACCCTATTCCATTCTATGTAATGCCTCACGCACCTCCCCCACACTCACATTCTGCTCTTCCTCACTCCTAAACGAAGTTATACCTCCCTGGCCAGTGCATGAAATTACCGCCTCCCTTTTTTCATCGACATTTAAAAGTTCCTCAAAATATTCACGCCATCTACCCAATACCTCCAGCTCACCATCTACTAACTCCCCTACTCTGTTTTTAACTGACAAATCCATTAGTTCCCTAGGCTTTCTTAACTTGTTTATCTCACTCCAAAACTTTTTCTTATTTTCCGTAAAATTTCTTGACAGTGCTTCTCCCACTCTTTCATCTGATCTTCTTTTGCACTCTCTCACCACTCTCTTCACCTTTCTTTTACTTTCCATATACTCTACTCTTCTTGCAACACTTCTGTTTTGTAAAAACCTCTCATAAGCTACCTTTTTCTCTTTTATCACACCCTTTACTTCTTCATTCCACCACTCACTCCTCTTTCCTCCTGCACCCACCCTCCTATAGCCACAAACTTCTGCCCCACATTCTAATACTGTATTTTTAAAACTATCCCAACTCTCTTCAAACCCCCCACTTCTCATACTTGCACTATCCCACCTTTCTGCCAATAGTTCCTTATATCTCACCCTAACTTCCTCCTCCCTTATTTTATACACTTTTACCTCTCTCTTACTTGTTGTTGCCATTTTCTTTTTGTCCCATCTACCTTTTAGTCTAACTGTAGCTACAACTAAATAATGATCCGATATATCAGTTGCCCATCTATAAACATTTACATTCTGAAGCCTACCCATCAACCTTTTATCCACCAGTACATAATCTAACAAACTACTTTCATTATACGCTATATCATACCTTGTATACTTATTTATCCTCTTTTTCATAAAATATGTATTACTTATTACCAAACCTCTTTCTACACATAGCTCAATTAACGGTTCCCCATTTACATTTACCTCTGGCACCCCAAATTTACCTACTACTTCCTCCAAAACATTTTTACCCACTTTAGCATTAAGATCCCACACCACAATTACTCTCTCATTTGGTTTAAAACTCCCCACGCACTCACTCAACATTTCCCAAAATCTCTCTCTCTCCTCTACACTTTTCTCTTCTCCAGGTGCATAAACACTTACTATAACCCACTTTTCACATCCAACCTTTATTTTACTTAACATAATCCTTGAATTTATACATTTATATCCCCTCTTTACCTGCCATAACTGATTATTCAACATTATTGCTACTCCTTCATTAGCTCTAACTCTATTTGAAACCCTTGACCTAATCCCTTTATTTCTCCCCACTGAAACTCTCCTATCCCCTTCAGCTTTGTCTCATTTAAAGCCAGGACATCCAGCTTCTTTTCATTCATAACATCTACAATCATCTCTTTCTTATCATTCGCACAATATCCACGCACATTTAAACATCCCACTTTGACGGTTTTTTTTTTTTCTTTTTAGTGAATCTATACAGGAAAAGGGGTTACTAGCCCATTGTTCCCGGCAGCTTAGTTGACTTTTACAACACGCATTGCTTACGGAGGAAAGATTTTTATTCCACTTCCCCATGGATATGAAAGGAAAAGCAATAAGAACAAAAACTATTAAGATAAAATAAAAAAACTCAGATGAGTGTGTATACATAAACGTGTACATGTATGTGTAGTGTGACCTAAATGTAAGTAGAAGCAGCAAGACGTACCTGAAATCTTGCATGTTTATGAGACAGAAAAAAGACGCCAGCAATCCTACCATCATGTAAAACAGATACAGGCTTTCGTTTTACACTCACTTGGCAGGACGGTATTACCTCCCTGGGTGGTTGTTGCCTACCAACCTAATACTACCATATATATATATATATATATATATATATATATATATATATATATATATATATATATATATATATATATATATATATATATATATATAGGATGGGGTCCACCTCTGGTGTAAATTGTGGGACCCATTGCCTCGGAGAAGTGGATAAAAAGGCTTCGAGGAAGAATATTTAGATTTCTTTCTGAAGCCATTTGAATATTCCACTTCCCATACCACCCCATCTTTTATATATAAATTTTATTTCAAGACTAAATACATTGACAAAATACATTGACAAGAATACAATAGGGAGTAAAACTACATAGATAACTCAGAGCTACATGTCAAATACTTCGTCCAGCTCCCCGGCAGTGGGCCGCGTGCCCAGAACGCTGCAGGCATTTCCCCTCAGGATCGCCACACTGAGTCTCTGAAAGAGGAAGCTGGTCGCCCTGTGGTCCCTGGTTTCTATGATGAGTTTCTTACCCAGCTCTTTGAGAAACTTTAGAGCACACTTGCCCCACGCTCCAAGGGTCTCCGACCCTATTGGGATGAAGTTATAGCAAGGGGGAAGGCCTTCATATTTGCGAGTCTTCTGGGTCTCCCTGTGGCTGGCAGCTCCACCTTCTTCGGCTGCGGAGTATGACAAGTAGGTGTCTGCCAATCTGGCAGCACAGGTGTAGTCCCAAGCAATCTGCTTACCATCCTTCCAGGGTAGCATAGTGGCTCCATCAGGACGCTTTTGACTTCCATCAGACCTCTGCACTTGGGGTTCTCGTTGAGCTGGGCAACGGGCCGTGGCGAGGCTTCTCTTTATGATGTCGTTGACCTCCTCCTCTATATATATATATATATATATATATATATTTTTTTTTTTTTTTTTTTTTTTTATTAACACATCGGCCGATTCCCACCAAGGCAGGGTGGCCCGAAAAGAAAAACTTTCATCATCATTCACGCCATCACTGTCTTGCCAGAAGGGTGCTTTACACTACAGTTATAAAACTGCAACATTAACACCCTCCTTCAGAGTGCCGGCACTGTCTTCCCATCTCCAGAACTCAAGTCCGGCCTGCCGGTTTCCTGAATCCTTCATAAATGTTACTTTGCTCACACTCCAACAGCACGTCAAGTATTAAAAAACCCTATGCCTCCATTCACTCCTATCAAATACGCTCACACATGCTTGCTGGAAGTCCAAGCCCTCGCACACAAAACTTCCTTTACCCCTCCCCCCAACCTTTCCTAGGCCGACCCCTACCCCGCCTTCCCTCCACTACAGATTTATACACTCTCGAAGTCACTCTGTCTCGTTCCATTCTCTCTACATGTCCAAACCACCTCAACAACCCCTCCTCAGCTCTCTGGACAATCGTTTTGGTAATCCCACACTCCTCCTAATTTCCAAACTCCGAATTCTCTGCATTATATTCACACCACACATTGACCTCAGACATGACATCTCCACTGCCTCCAGCCTTATCCTCGTTGCAACATTCATCACCCATGCTTCACACCCATATAAGAGCGTTGGTATAACTATACTCTCATACATTCCCTCTTTACTTCCATGGACAAGGTTCTTTGTCTCCACAGACTCCGAAGTGCTCCACTCACCCTTTTCCCCTCATCAATTCTATGATTCACCTCATCCTTCATAGACCCATCCGCCGACATGTCCACTCCCAAATATCTGAATACATTCACCTCCTCCATACTCTCTCCTCCAATCTGATATCCAATCTTTCGTCACCTATTCTTTTTGTTATCCTCATCACCTTACTCTTTCCTATATTCACTTTCAATTTTCTTCTTTTACACACCCTACCAAATTCATCCACCAACCTCTGCAGCTTCTCTTCAGAATCTCCCAAAGCACAGTGTCATCAGCAAAAAGCAACTGTGACAACTCCCACTTTGTATTTGCTTCTTTATCTTTTAGACCAACACCTTTTGCCAAGACCCTTGCATTCACTTCTCTTACAACCCCATCTATAAATATATTGAACAACCACGGTGACATCACACATCCTTGTCTAAGGCCCACTTTTACTGGGAAATAGTCCCTTCCCTCCTACACACTCTAACCTGAGCCTCACTATCCGCATAAAACTCTTCACTGCTTTCAGTAACCTTCCTCCTATTCCATACACCTGCAACATCTGCCACATTGCCCCCTATCTACCCTATCATACGCCTTTTCCAAATCCATAAATGCCACAAAAACATCTTTACCCTTATCCAAATACTGTTCACCTATATGTTTCACTGTAAACACTTGGTCTACACACCCCTACCTTTCCTAAAGCCCCCTTGTTCATCTGCTATCCTGCTTTCTGTTTTACTCTTAATTCTTTCAATAATAACTCTACCATACACTTTACCAGGTACACTCAACAGACTTATTCCCTATAATTTTTGCACTCTCTTTTGTCCCCTTTGCCTTTATACAAAGGAACAATACACGCTCTCTGCCAATCCCTAGGTACCTTACCCTCTTCCATACATTTATTAAATAATAGCACCAACCACTCCAAAATTATATCCCCACCTGCTTTTAACATTTCTATCTTTATCCCATCAATCCCAGCTGCCTTACCCCTTTCATTCTACCCACTGCTTCACGAACTTCCCCTACACCCACAACTGGCTCTTCCACACTCCTACAAGATGTTATTCCTCCTTGCCCTACACACGAAATCACAGCTTCCCTGTCTTCATCAACATTTAACAAATCCTCAAAATATTCTCTCCATCTTCCCGATACCTCTAACTCTCCATTTAATAACTCTCCTCTCCTATTTTTAACTGTCAAATCCATTTGTTCTCTAGGCTTCCTCAACTTATTAATCTCATTCCAAAACTTTTCTTATTTTCAACAAAATTTGCTGATAACATCTCACCCACTCTCTCATCTGCTCTCTTTTACATTGCTTCACCACTCTTTTAACCTCTTTTTTTCTCTCCATATACTCTTCCCTCCTTGCATCACTTCTACTTTGTAAAAACCTCTCATATGCTAACTTTTTCTCCCTTACTACTCTCTTTACATCATTTCCACCAATCGCTCCTCTTCCCTCCCGCACCCACTCGCCTGTAACCACAAACTTCTGCTGAACACTCTAACACTACATTTTTAAATCTACCCCATACATTTTCGACCCCATTTCTACACTCTACTAGCCCATCTATCCTCCAATAGTTGTTTATATCTTACCCTAACTGCCTCCTCTTTTAGTTTATAAACCTTCACCTCTCTTTTACTTACTGATTCTATTTTCCTTGTATCCCATCTACCTTTTACTCCCACTGTAGCTATAACTAAAAAGTGATCTGATATATCTGTAGCCCCTCTATAAACATGTACATCCTGAAGTCTACTCAACAGTCTTTTATCTACCAATACATAGTCTAACAAACTACTGTCATTACGCCCTACATCATATCTTGTATACTTATTTATCCTCTTTTTCTTAAAATATGTATTACCTATAACTAAACCCCTTTCTATACAAAGTTCAATCAAAGGGCTCCCATTATCATTTACACCTGGCACCCCAAACTTACCTACTACACCCTCTCTGCATGTTTCTCCCACTTTAGCATTTAGGTCCCCTACCACAATTACTCTCTCATTTGGTTCAAAAGTTACTATACATTCGCTTAACATCTCCCAAAATCTCTCTCTCTCCTCTACACTCCTCTCTTCTCCAGGTGCATACACGCTTATTATGACCCACTTTTCGCATCCGACCCTTATTTTAATCCACATAATCCTTGAATTTACACATTTATATTCCTCTTTTCCTTCCATAACTGATCCTTCAACATTATTGCTACCCCTTCCTTAGCTCTAACTCTCTCAGATACTCCCGACTTAATCCCATTTATTTCTCCCCACTGAAACTCGCCTACCCCCTTCAGCTTTGTTTCGCTTAGGGCCAGGACATCCAACTTCTTTTCATTCATAACATATATATATATATATATATATATGTCGTGCCGATTAGGTAAAACTTGCGATTTTGGCTTAAATAGCAACGCTCACCTTGCCATATAAGACAAGTGAAAATTTGTGTATGCAATAATTTCGCCAAAATCATTCTGAACATAACGAAAAAATATATTTCATTGTGTTTGTTTATTATTAAATTAATGTTAAAGTATCTAAAATATATTTAGTTGGGTTAGGCTAAATTAAATTGCGCTTGTTGTAATAAGGTTAGGTAGGTTTTCAAAGTTTCTCTTTGTACAAAATTATAAATTCTTACATTAACATAAATGAAAAAAATATATATTTAAACGTATAAGAAAATTTTAGAAAGGACTTAATTTTAGATGAGTTCTTGCTAATTGACCAGTTTTACCTAATCGGCACGACATATATATATGCAAGACACGCCACGGGGGTGGAAATGTTTAGCTCAAATACTTTCACACCTCTCGGTTCGTCATCAGAAGCTATGCAAAGTTGCAAGGCAGCAACTGAAGGAGTGAGGGGAAGTTTTCTCAGAGTAGCGCAGTGCGGGTTTGTCACCTGCCGCAGCCTCTCTCAGAATGTGGGCCAACTGTGTGGTGCCACCCCACACCACCACCATCCACCATCCCCATATGGGGTAGGAGGTTTTGAGGTGTCAAGATTATATAATACCCCTGAGAACAGGTCATGTGACTTGAGAAAATACGTTTCTCAGTGGATACTATATGTATGGATTGCTATTCTGTGTAACCCTTTTAATTAATAAAAGAAAAGGAAATGTGCTATTTTGTCCATTTAAATGTCCTGGTCTGGAGTACTGGAATGTTGCAGGGCTACTCTAAAGTATCTCTTCGTATATTTTCTAAATATTGTCTACCAGTCTTCTCAGTGTCGATTAATGCGCCTTACTTGGGAATCTTCTATACCATTCAGATAATATTTCTATGGTCCACATTTCTAATTCTAATATCCTTTTACCCAACTACCTATGTTATCACGTAATCTTGTCAATGTATGGTACAGTAACAGCTAAACACGTTATATAACCATTTACAACTGACGTAGCATGATGTTTTGGTGCGTAGACACTGGTCGAGCGTCACCAATCCATGAAATTACAAGACACTGGTCGAGCGTCACCAATCCATGAAACCACTAGACACTGGTCGAGCGTCACCAATCCATGAAACCACCTGGCATAATGATAAAACCTGTGGTTTTGTATTATGCCAGGTGGTGTTATGATGGATTGGTCGAGTACAGAAGAGGTTCCAGAAGCGGTAGAAATGTGAAGACGATGTAATCAGTCCATCACCCTTGAAGACGTCTTCAAGGGTGATGGACTGATTACATTATCTTCACATCTCTACTATTTCTGCATACTCCTCTGTGCTCGACTGAAGAAGCTTACTGTGTAGGCAAAACGTTTCGGAATAATGATACCAAGCTGTTTCACATGTGTTTTACTTATCAACAGAAAAGAACGGTGTAAAGAGAGGAGTAGTTTGAGGTAATCAGTCCCTCAGCCTGGAGTCGATGTGTTCAGTCCATCAATCTTGTAGAAAGTACAGCATAGGACCGTAGAAGTGGCTAATATACTGTAGCCAGGTGAGTGGAAGCAGGAGGAGGCGGGATCACAGTGGAACCATCCACTAGTGTAAATAAGTCTTCGACCAAAGGTTGGACAAGTGTTGAAGAATCTGACAAGCTTAAGAATGAGACTGTGTGGCGATACGTCTCCTTAATAAAGATTCCCATATGTTGCATAAGTGTCTTAATCTTCAACGTGTCGGTTTTCAAACCATTTATCACATCTGTCAGACACTGCAACATCATGGGAACTTGATACAAGGAATTCTTCAATACCTGTCCAACCTTTGGACGAAGACCTACTTACACTAGTGGATGATTCCACTGTGATCCCGCCTCCTCCTGCTTCCACTCACCTGATTACAGTATATAAGTCACTTTTCCGACCATATACTGTACCTTCTTCAAGTGCTAGGGCTACTGACATTCCGAGCGTCAGAACTTTTCATTTATGTACACTGAACTGCATCTGCCACTTTTCTCACCACGATATGAGCTTTGTTCAATCCTCCTGAAGTTCAATGATGTCTTCTTCTGAATCAATTATTCTACCTATCTTCGTGTCATTAACGAATTTGCTCATATCACTAGTTATTCCCTCATCAAGGTCACTAATGTATATTATAACAAACAAAGGGTTTAATACTGATCCCTGTGGAACGACACTTGTTATAGATCCTCACTCAGATTTTACCCCATTTATGCGCACACTTCACTTATTGTTGGTGAGCTATGACTCGATCCATGACAGCACTTTTCCCCCAATGCCATGAGCTGCCACTTTCTTTAACAGTCTCTGGTGCGGTACTCTATCAAAAGCCTTACTAAAGTTTAAATAAACAATATCGAATTCTTTATCGTGATCAACAGCCTCAAAAGATTTAGTGAAGAAGGTTAGTAAATTTGTTATGCAGGAACGCCTTCTTTTGAATCCATGCTGAGTATCATAGATCAGATTATTCTTATCAAGATGGCTTCCTATAATAGTAGCTATAATTGACTAGTAATTTTCCTATAATTGAAATCAGGCTAACTGGGGAATAATTTGACGGTAACGACTTGTCCCCTGCTTTAAAAATAGGAATTACATTGGCCATCTTCCACATATCAACACAACACCTGTTTGAAGAGTTACATTAAAAAGTTAGTTAATGGTTCACAAAGTTTCATTTTACACTCCTTAAAACCCTTGAAAAACAGTTCACCAAGTCCCGGGGATTTATTTTGCTTCAGTAGGTCTATCTGTTTGATAATCATATCCCCAGTGACTGTGATATTACATAATTTATCTTCTTCAGGCCCTCTACAAAAATTAATTGCAGGGATATTGTTAGTGTGTTCCTGTGTGAAAACCCAAGAGAAATAATTATTAAAAGTCCAGCACATTTCATTCTTCTTTGTCAGTAAGATGCCCAGAGTCATTTATACGGGGACCTATCTTTTCTCTAACTTTTATTCTATATACCTGGAAAAATCTTTTCGGGTTTGTTTTTTAATCATTCACCACTTTAATATAAGTATCCTTGTTAGCCAGAACCAAATCCAGTAGGTTATTTTCCCTTGTTGGTTCTCTCACAAACTTCTCCAAAAAAAAATCTTTATCTACCTCCAGGAAGTCGTTTGAGTAAAGACTCCCGGTCAATGAATTCCAATCTATTTGACTTAAGTTAAAGTCTCCTAGAATAACTACGTTATCGTGCCTTATAGCCTTAACAATTTCCTCCCAAAGTAGTTTACCTTGGTCCCTATCCAAGTTTGGGGGACGGTAAATCACGCCTAAAATTATTTTTTCACGCCTTTACGAAAATTCTACCCAGACTCTGTTTGTGCTCTTTCATTGTTAATCCGCACATTTATGCAGCAGTTTACGTGTTCTCTGATAAAAAGGCTTCGAGGAAGAATATTTAGATTTCTTTCTGAAGCCATTTGAATATTCCACTTCCCATACCACCCCATCTTTATATATAAACTTTATTTCAAGACTAAATACATTGACAAAATACATTGACAAGAATACAATAGGGAGTAAAACTACATAGATAACTCAGAGCTACATGTCAAATACTTCGTCCAGCTCCCCGGCAGTGGGCCGCGTGCCCAGAACGCTGCAGGCATTTCCCCTCAGGATCGCCACACTGAGTCTCTGAAAGAGGAAGCTGGTCGCCCTGTGGTCCCTGGTTTCTATGATGAGTTTCTTACCCAGCTCTTTGAGAAACTTTAGAGCACACTTGCCCCACGCTCCAAGGGTCTCCGACCCTATTGGGATGAAGTTATAGCAAGGAGGAAGGCCTTCATATTTGCGAGTCTTCTGGGTCTCCCTGTGGCTGGCAGCTCCACCTTCTTCGGCTGCGGATTATGGCAAGTAGGTGTCTGCCAATCTGGCAGCACAGGTGTAGTCCCAAGCAATCTGCTTACCATCCTTCCAGGGTAGCATAGTGGCTCCATCAGGACGCTTTTGACTTCCATCAGACCTCTGCACTTGGGGTTCTCGTTGAGCTGGGCAACGGGCCGTGGCGAGGCTTCTCTTTATGATGTCGTTGACCTCCTCCTCATATATATATATATATATATATATATATATATATATATATATATATATATATATATATATATATATATATGTCGTGCCGATTAGGTAAAACTTGCGATTTTGGCTTAAATAGCAACGCTCACCTTGCCATATAAGACAAGTGAAAATTTGTGTATGCAATAATTTCGCCAAAATCATTCTGAACATAACGAAAAAAATATATTTCATTGTGTTTGTTTATTATTAAATTAATGTTAAAATATCTAAAATATATTTAGTTGGGTTAGGCTAAATTAAATTGCGCTTGTTGTAATAAGGTTAGGTAGGTTTTCAAAGTTTCTCTTTGTACAAAATTATAAATTCTTACATTAACATAAATGAAAAAAATATATATTTAAACGTATAAGAGAAAATTTTAGAAAGGACTTAATTTTAGATGAGTTCTTGCTAATTGACCAGTTTTACCTAATCGGCACGACATATATATATGCAAGACACGCCACGGGGGTGGAAATGTTTAGCTCAAATACTTTCACACCTCTCGGTTCGTCATCAGAAGCTATGCAAAGTTGCAAGGCAGCAACTGAAGGAGTGAGGGGAAGTTTTCTCAGAGTAGCGCAGTGCGGGTTTGTCACCTGCCGCAGCCTCTCTCAGAATGTGGGCCAACTGTGTGGTGCCACCCCACACCACCACCATCCACCATCCCCCCATATGGGGTAGGAGGGTTTTGAGGTGTCAAAGATTATATAATAACCCCTGAGAACAGGTCATGTGACTTGAGAAAATACGTTTCTCAGTGGATACTATATGTATGGATTGCTATTCTGTGTAACCCTTTTAATTAATAAAAGAAAGGAAATGTGCTCTCTTGTCCATTTAAATGTCCTGGTCTGGAGTACTGGAATGTTGCCAGGGCTACTCTAAAGTATCTCTTCGTATATTTTCTAAATATTGTCTACCAGTCTTCTCAGTGTCGATTAATGCGCCTTACTTGGGAATCTTCTATACCATTCAGATAATATTTCTATGGTCCACATTTCTAATTCTAATATCCTTTTACCCCACTACCTATGTTATCACGTAATCTTGTCAATGTATGGTACAGTAACAGCTAAACACGTTATATAACCATTTACAACTGACGTAGCATGATGTTTTGGTGCGTAGACACTGGTCGAGCGTCACCAATCCATGAAATTACTAGACACTGGTCGAGCGTCACCAATCCATGAAACCACTAGACACTGGTCGAGCGTCACCAATCCATGAAACCACCTGGCATAATGATCAAACCTGTGGTTTTGTATTATGCCAGGTGGTGTTATGATGGATTGGTCGAGTACAGAAGAGGTTCCAGAAGCGGTAGAAATGTGAAGACGATGTAATCAGTCCATCACCCTTGAAGACGTCTTCAAGGGTGATTGACTGATTACATTATCTTCACATCTCTACTATTTCTGCATACTCCTCTGTGCTCGACTGAAGAAGCTTACTGTGTAGGCAAAACGTTTCGGAATAATGATACCAAGCTGTTTCACATGTGTTTTACTTATCAACAGAAAAGAACGGTGTAAAGAGAGGAGTAGTTTGAGGTAATCAGTCCCTCAGCCTGGAGTCGATGTGTTCAGTCCATCAATCTTGTAGAAAGTACAGCATAGGACCGTAGAAGTGGCTAATATACTGTAGCCAGGTGAGTGGAAGCAGGAGGAGGCGGGATCACAGTGGAACCATCCACTAGTGTAAATAAGTCTTCGACCAAAGGTTGGACAAGTGTTGAAGAATCTGACAAGCTTAAGAATGAGACTGTGTGGCGATACGTCTCCTCAATAAAGATTCCCATATGTTGCATAAGTGTCTTAATCTTCAACGTGTCGGTTTTCAAACCATTTATCACATCTGTCAGACACTGCAACATCATGGGAACTTGATACAAAGAATTCTTCAATACCTGTCCAACCTTTGGACGAAGACCTACTTACACTAGTGGATGATTCCACTGTGATCCCGCCTCCTCCTGCTTCCACTCACCTGATTACAGTATATAAGTCACTTTTCCGACCATATACTGTACCTTCTTCAAGTGCTAGGGCTACTGACATTCCGAGCGTCAGAACTTTTCATTTATGTACACTGAACTGCATCTGCCACTTTTCTCACCACGATATGAGCTTTGTTCAATCCTCCTGAAGTTCAATGATGTCTTCTTCTGAATCAATTATTCTACCTATCTTCGTGTCATTAACGAATTTGCTCATATCACTAGTTATTCCCTCATCAAGGTCACTAATGTATATTATAAAAAACAAAGGGTTTAATACTGATCCCTGTGGAACGACACTTGTTATAGATCCTCACTCAGATTTTACCCCATTTATGCGCACACTTCACTTATTGTTGGTGAGCTATGACTCGATCCATGACAGCACTTTTCCCCCAATGCCATGAGCTGCCACTTTCTTTAACAGTCTCTGGTGCGGTACTCTATCAAAAGCCTTACTAAAGTTTAAATAAACAAAATCGAATTCTTTATCGTGATCAACAGCCTCAAAAGATTTAGTGAAGAAGGTTAGTAAATTTGTTATGCAGGAACGCCTTCTTTTGAATCCATGCTGAGTATCATAGATCAGATTATTCTTATCAAGATGGCTTCCTATAATAGTAGCTATAATTGACTAGTAATTTTCCTATAATTGAAATCAGGCTAACTGGGGAATAATTTGACGGTAACGACTTGTCCCCTGTTTAAAAATAGGAATTACATTGGCCATCTTCCACATATCAACACAACACCTGTTTGAAGAGTTACATTAAAAAGTTAGTTAATGGTTCACAAAGTTTCATTTTACACTCCTTAAAACCCTTGAAAAACAGTTCACCAAGTCCCGGGGATTTATTTTGCTTCAGTAGGTCTATCTGTTTGATAATCATATCCCCAGTGACTGTGATATTACATAATTTATCTTCTTCAGGCCCTCTACAAAAATTAATTGCAGGGATATTGTTAGTGTGTTCCTGTGTGAAAACCCAAGAGAAATAATTATTAAAAGTCCAGCACATTTCATTCTTCTTTGTCAGTAAGATGCCCAGAGTCATTTATACGGGGACCTATCTTTTCTCTAACTTTTATTCTATATACCTGGAAAAATCTTTTCGGGTTTGTTTTTTAATCATTCACCACTTTAATATAAGTATCCTTGTTAGCCAGAACCAAATCCAGTAGGTTATTTTCCCTTGTTGGTTCTCTCACAAACTTCTCCAAAAAACAATCTTTATCTACCTCCAGGAAGTCGTTTGAGTAAAGACTCCCGGTCAATGAATTCCAATCTATTTGACTTAAGTTAAAGTCTCCTAGAATAACTACGTTATCGTGCCTTATAGCCTTAACAATTTCCTCCCAAAGTAGTTTACCTTGGTCCCTATCCAAGTTTGGGGGACGGTAAATCACGCCTAAAATTATTTTTTCACGCCCTTACGAAAATTCTACCCAGACTCTGTTTGTGCTCTTTCATTGTTAATCCGCACATTTATGCAGCAGTTTACGTGTTCTCTGACATATATCGCCACCCTGCCCCCCTTCCCGATTCTTTATATAACCCTGCATCTCAGTTACGGCAAATACGTCAGTTTTTCCTGCACTTGTAACTAATCTCAACTCGTCCATATCGTTTCTAGCGCTAGGACTATTTGTATAATATATATTTAGAAACTCTCTCTTCTCTTTTCCTTCCCTGCTCATTCTTGTTCCTCCACTCTCCCTATTATTGTCATTATCTCCCAGTGTCACTGGCTTTCCAATATTTATCAATAACTTTTCCTCATTCTGCCTATACCTGACTGATGATGTTTTGAATGAAAGTATGTTGGATGTCCTAGCTCTGTGAACCAGATGATGGATGTCCTAGCACAGATTGAACCAGATGTTGGATGTCCTAGCACAGATTGAACCAGATGTTGGATGTCCTAGCACAGATTGAACCAGATGTTGGATGTCCTAGCACAGAGTGAACCAGATGTTGGATGTCCTCGCACAGAGTGAACCAGAGGCATTTTGGTCCCTCCGTATTGCAACACTCCAGCCCCCTGTGACTCAGTGCACACGACTGGGAAAGTGCAGTGTGTGGCACGAGCTTCTAACTCACTTAAATATTAGTAAAGAAAACTATGAAAACTAATGTCCCTTTTCTTCAGCAAAAATAGAAAAAGTAGGACATACAGTGACAAAATCTAATTCATACCTTCCAGTAAGAAACGCCAGCTTTCAGTTTAAGCTGAAGAGGCCTTTTCTTATTATTTCAGAGACACGTATCCTAATATACGCCAACCGATTAAGCTTGAAGCAGCTCAAAATCTTCCTAATTAAATTATCAGCGCAGAAGAGGTAAAGTTAATTAGAAGCGACACAGAAATTATATCATAAAATCACTTTTAATTATGAAAATTACTACCCATAAAAAAAGCATCAAACAGAGACCGATACACAAGCCAAAACCAATTCATGTTTTTCTCCATGTAAGACTGGTCAGCTTTTAATTACGTAAATAAGAAAGTATGTGAATAAATAAGATGGTAAGTAATAAAGTTAATTATTAGGTTTCATTTAAGCTTCAGGAATATTACATACAAGATTTTTGCACATATATTGTATGATGTCCCAGTGAAGTCAAACACTGACTTATTTCTGGCCAGAAGAAACATTCTCCAGTTATTTTACAGAAATCATTTTGATAAATAAAAGCTGGGATAATATAACTTACACAACCCAACACCTGCTTGAAGAACGAAACACCTGTGCTGGTACAATATAACTTACACAACCCAACACCTGCTTGAAGAATGAAACACCTGTGCTGGTACAATGTAACTTACACACCCCAACACCTGCTTGAAGAACGAAACACCTGTGCTGGTACAATATAACTTACACAACCCAACACCTGCTTGAAGAATGAAACACCTGTGCTGGTACAATATAACTTACACAACCCAACACCTGCTTGAAGAATGAAACACCTGTGCTGGTACAATATAACTTACACAACCCAACACCTGCTTGAAGAACGAAACACCTGTGCTGGTACAATATAACTTACACAACCCAACACCTGCTTGAAGAATGAAACACCTGTGCTGGTACAATATAACTTACACAACCCAACACCTGCTTGAAGAATGAAACACCTGTGCTGGTACAATGTAACTTACACAACCCAACACCAGCTTGAAGAATGAAACACCTGTGCTGGTACAATTTAACTTACACAACCCAACACCAGCTTGAAGAATGAAACACCTGTGCTGGTACAATATAACTTACAACCCAACACCAGCTGAAGAATGAAACACCTGTGCTGGACAATATAACACACAACCCAACACCGCTTGAAGAATGAAACACCTGTGCTGGTACAATATAACTTACACAACCCAACACCAGCTTGAAGAATGAAACACCTGTGATTGTACAATATACTACACAACCCAACACCGCTTGAAGAATGAAACACCTGTGCTGTACAATATAACACACAACCCAACACCAGCTTGAAGAATGAAACACCTGTGCTGGCACAATATAACTACACAACCCAACACCAGCTTGAAGAATGAAACACCTGTGCTGGGAAATATAACTTACACAACCCAACACCTCTTGAAGAATGAAACACCTGTGCTGTACAATATAACTACACAACCCAACACCGCTTGAAGAATGAAACACCTGTGCTGGTACAATATAACTACACAACCCAACACCTGCTTGAAGAATGAAACACCGTGCTGGTACAATATAACTTACACAACCCAACACCGCTGAAGAATGAAACACCTGTGCTGTACAATATAACACACAACCCAACACCAGCTTGAAGAATGAAACACCTGTCTGGACAATATAACTTAACAACCCAACACCGGCTTGAAGAATGAAACACCTGTGCTTGTACAATATAACTTACACAACCCAACACCAGCTTGAAGAATGAAACACCTGTTCTGGCACAATATAACTTAAACAACCCAACACCAGCTTGAAGAATGAAACACCTGTGCTGGTACAATATAACTTACACAACCCAACACCAACTTGAAGAATGAAACACCTGTGCTGGCACAATATAACTTACACAACCCAACACCAGCTTGAAGAATGAAACACCTGTGCTGGGATAATATAACTTACACAACCCAACACCTGCTTGAAGAATGAAACACCTGTGCTGGTACAATATAACTTACACAACCCAACACCTGCTTGAAGAATGAAACACCTGTGCTGGTACAATATAACTTACACAACCCAACACCTGCTTGAAGAATGAAACACCTGTGCTGGTACAATATAACTTACACAACCCAACACCAGCTTGAAGAATGAAACACCTGTGCTGGCACAATATAACTTACACAACCCAACACCAGCTTGAAGAATGAAACACCTGTGCTGGTACAATATAACTTACACAACCCAACACCAGCTTGAAGAATGAAACACCTGTGATTGTACAATATGACTTACACAACCCAACACCGGCTTGAAGAATGAAACACCTGTGCTTGTACAATATAACTTACACAACCCAACACCAGCTTGAAGAATGAAACACCTGTTCTGGCACAATATAACTTAAACAACCCAACACCAGCTTGAAGAATGAAACACATGTGCTGGTACAATATAACACACAACCCAACACCACTTGAAGAATGAAACACCTGTGCTGGACAATATAACACAACCCAACACCAGCTTGAAGAATGAAACACCTGTGCTGGTACAATATAACTTACACAACCCAACACCAGCTGAAGAATGAAACACCTGTGCTGGCACAATATAACACACAACCCAACACCAGCTTGAAGAATGAAACACCTGTGCTGGGAAATATAACTTACACAACCCAACACCGCTTGAAGAATGAAACACCTGTGCTGGACAATATAACACACACCCAACACCACTTGAAGAATGAAACACCTGTGCTGGTACAATATAACACACAACCCAACACCGCTTGAAGAATGAAACACCGTGCTGGTACAATATAACTTACACAACCCAACACCTGCTTGAAGAATGAAACACCTGTGCTGTACAATATAACTTACACAACCCAACACCAGCTTGAAGAATGAAACACCTGTCTGGACAATATAACTTAACAACCCAACACCAGCTTGAAGAATGAAACACCTGTGCTGGTACAATATAACTTACACAACCCAACACCGCTTGAAGAATGAAACACCTGTGCTGGTACAATATAACTACACAACCCAACACCAGCTTGAAGAATGAAACACCTGTGCTTGTACAATATAACTTACACAACCCAACACCGCTTGAAGAATGAAACACCTGTGCTGGTACAATATAACTTACACAACCCAACACCAGCTTGAAGAATGAAACACCGTGCTGGATACATATAACTTACACAACCCAACACCTGCTTGAAGAATGAAACACCTGTGCTGGTACAATATAACTTACACAACCCAACACCTGCTTGAAGAATGAAACACCTGTGCTGGTACAATATAACTTACACAACCCAACACCTGCTTGAAGAATGAAACACCTGTGCTGGTACAATATACTTACACAACCCAACACCGCTTGAAGAATGAAACACCTGTGCTGGACAATATAACTTACACAACCCAACACCTGCTTGAAGAATGAAACACCTGTGCTGGTACAATATAACTTACACAACCCAACACCGCTTGAAGAATGAAACACCTGTGCTGTACAATATAACTTACACAACCCAACACCTGCTTGAAGAATGAAACACCTGTGCTGGTACAATATAACTTACACAACCCAACACCAGCTTGAAGAATGAAACACCTGTGCTGGTACAATATAACTTACACAACCCAACACCGCTTGAAGAATGAAACACCTGTGCTGGTACAATATAACTTACACAACCCAACACCAGCTTGAAGAATGAAACACCTGTGCTGGTACAATATAACTTACACAACCCAACACCTGCTTGAAGAATGAAACACCTGTGCTGGTACAATATAACTTACACAACCCAACACCTGCTTGAAGAATGAAACACCTGTGCATGACAATTTAAAACAACACACGCTTGAAGAATGAAACACCTGTGCTGGACAATATAACTTCACAACCCAACACCGCTTGAAGAATGAAACACTGTGCTGAGTACAATTAACTACACAACCAACACTGTTGAAGAATGAAACACCTGTGCTGAGAAGGTATAAACTTAGACAACAACACCTAGCTTGAAAAATGAAACACCTGTGTGGTACAATATACTTCACATCCAACACCGGCTGAAGAATGAAACACCGTGCTGGTACAATATATACACAACCCACACCTGCTTGAAGAATGAAACACCTGTGCTGGTAGCAATAAACACAGCTAAAGCCTGTTGAAGAATGAAACACTGTTGCTGGTACAATATATGAACACACTGCTTGAAGAATGAAACACCTGTGCTGGCTCAAATTAGCACAACCAACACTGCTTGAAGGAATGAACACCTGTGCTGGTACAATATACAGCAACCCAACACCTGTTTAAGAATGAAACACCGGCTGGTACAATATAACACACAGCCAACATGCTTGAAGAATGAAACACCTGTGCTGAGGAAATTAACTACACCGAGACACCTGCTTGAAGAATGAAACACCTGTGCTGGTACAATGTACTTACAACCACACCTGCTTGAAAGATAGAAACACTGTGCTGAGTACAATATAACACAACCCAACACCTGTTTAAGAATGAAACACCTGTGCAGTACATATATAACTTACACAACCAACCTGCTTGAAGAAGTGAGAACACTGTGCTGGTGACAATGTAACTACGAACCCAACACCTGCTTGAAGAATGAAACTGTAGTGGACAATATAACACACAACACCTGCTTGAAGAATGAAACACCTGTGACTTGGGAATACTATTGTGAAACGTTTCAGACACTGCTTGAAGAAGAAGCGGTGGAACTGAGGAAGGTGAGGAACAGCTGAGGAAGGTGTAGTGGGAGACACTGTTGAGAAGGTGTAGTGGGAACACTGTTGAGGAAGGTGTAGTGGGAGACACTGTTGAGGAAGGTGTAGTGGAGACACTGTTGGGAAGGTGTAGTGGAGACACTGTTGAGGAAGGTGTAGTGGAGACACTGTTGAGGAAGGTGAGATGGGAGACACTGTTGAGAAGGTGTAGTGGAGACACTGTTGAGGAAGGTGTGGAGACACTGTTGAGGAAGGTGAGTGGGAGACACTGTTGAGGAAGGTGTAGTGGGATACACTGTTGAGGAAGGTGTAGTGGGATACACTGTTGAGGAAGGTGTAGTGGAGACACTGTTGAGGAAGGTGTAGTGGGAGACACTGTTGAGGAAGGTGTAGTGGGAGACACTGTTGAGGAAGGTGTAGTGGAGACACTGTTGAGGAAGGTGTAGTGGGATACACTGTTGAGGAAGGTGTAGTGGGAGACACTGTTGAGGAAGGTGTAGTGGGAGACACTGTTGAGGAAGGTGTAGTGGAGACACTGTTGAGGAAGGTGTAGTGGGAACACTGTTGAGGAAGGTGTAGGGAGACACTGTTGAGGAAGGTGTAGTGGGAGACACTGTTGAGGAAGGTGTAGTGGGAGACACTGTTGAGGAAGGTGTAGTGGGAGACACTGTTGAGGAAGGTGTAGTGGGAGACACTGTTGAGGAAGGTGTAGTGGGAGACACTGTTGAGGAAGGTGTAGTGGGAGACACTGTTGAGGAAGGTGTAGATTGGGAGACACTGTTGAGGAAGGTGTAGTGGGAGACACTGTTGAGGAAGGTGTAGTGGGAGACACTGTTGAGGAAGGTGTAGTGGAGACACTGTTGAGGAAGGTGTAGTGGAGACACTGTTGAGAAGGTGTAGTGGGAGACACTGTTGAGAAGGTGTAGTGGGAACACTGTTGAGGAAGGTGTAGTGGAGGAACACTGTTGAGGAAGGTGTAGTGGGAGACACTGTTGAGGAAGGTGTAGTGGGAGACACTGTTGAGGAAGGTGTAGTGGGAGACACTGTTGAGGAAGGTGTAGTGGGAGACACTGTTGAGGAAGGTGTAGTGGGAGACACTGTTGAGGAAGGTGTAGTGGGAGAAGTTGAGGAAGGTGTAGTGGGAACACTGTTGAGAGGTGTAGTGGAGACACTGTTGAGGAAGGTGTAGTGGAGACACTGTTGAGGAAGGTGTAGTGGGAACACTGTTGAGGAAGGTGAGGGAGCACTGTTGAGGAAGGTGTAGTGGGAACACTGTTGAGGAAGGTGTAGTGGAGACACTGTTGAGGAAGGTGTAGTGGAGAACTGTTGAGGAGGTGTAGGAGGGGAGACACTGTTGAGGAAGGTGTAGTGGAGACACTGTTGGGAAGGTGTAGTGGGAGACACTGTTGAGGAAGGTGTAGTGGAGACACTGTTGAGGAAGGTGTAGTGGAGAACTGTTGAGGAAGGTGTAGTGGGAGACCTGTGAGGAAGGTGTAGTGGGACACTGTTGAGGAAGGTGTATGGGACACTGTTGAGAAGTGTAGTGGGACACTGTTGAGGAAGGTGTGTGGGAGACACTGTTGAGAAGGTGTAGTGGAGACACTGTTGAGAAGGTGTAGTGGGAGACACTGTTGAGGAAGGTGTAGTGGGAACACTGTTGAGGAAGGTGTATGGGAACACTGTTGGAAGTGTATGGGAGAATGTTAGGAAGGTGAGTGGGAGACACTGTTGAGGAAGGTGTAGGGAGACACTGTTAGAAGTGTATGGGAACATGGAACATGTTGAGGAAGGGGAACTGTTGAGGAAGGTGTAGTGGGAGACACTGTTGAGGAAGGTGTGTGGACATGTGAGAAGTGGTGGGAGCACTGTTGAGGAAGGTGTGTGGAACACTGTTGAGGAAGGTGTAGTGGGAACACTGTTGAGGAAGGTGTAGTGGACACTGTTGAGGAAGGTGTGTGGAACTGTTGAGGAAGGTGTGGGACACTGTTGAGAAGGTAGTGGGAACACTGTTGAGGAAGTGTAGGGAACTGTTGAGGAAGGTGAGGAGACACTGTTGAGGAAGGTAGTGGGGACACTGTTGAGGAAGGAGTGGAACCTGTTGGAAGGTGTGGGACACTGTTGAGGAAGGTGTATGGGAACACTGTTGAGGAAGTGTATGGACACTGTTGAGGAAGGTGTAGTGAAACTGTTGAGGAAGGTGTGGGAGACACTGTTGAGGAAGTGTAGGACACTGTTGAGAAGTGTAGTGGAGACACTGTTGAGAAGTGTATGGAGACACTGTTGAGGAAGGTGTAGTGGAGACACTGTTGAGGAGCAGGGTGTGGGAGCACTGTTGAGAAGGTGTATGGGAACACTGTTGAGGAGGTGTAGGGAGCACTGTTGAGAAGTGAGTGGAGACACTGTTGAGGATGTATGAAAAAAGGTGCCTGTGAAGTGAGGACATCTAATATACATGTTGGGAAGGTATAACCTGAGAAGGTAGTGGAGAATGAGAAGTGTGGGGAACTGTGGGAAGGTGTAGTGAGACACTGTTGAGGAAGGAGTGTGTTGAGGAAGGAGTGTGTTGAGAGGGTGGAGTGAAAGGTGTAACATGTTGGGAAGGTTGACTGTGGGAGTAGTGGAACTGTTGAGGAAGGAGTGTGATGAACTGTTGAGGAAGGCAGTGGTTGAACTTGTTGAGTGAAGGCAGTGTGTTGAACTGTTGAGGAAGGTGTAGTGGAACTGTTAGGAAGGCAGTGTGTTGAGGAAGGCGTGTTGGACACTGTTGAGGATGTGTGAGTGAAGCATGTTGAAGTGTTGAGGAACATGTGTGAAGGTGTAGTGAAGCATGTGTGAACTGGCTGTTGAGGAAGAGTGTGTTGAGACTGTTGAGGAAGGTGTAGATGGAGACACTGTGAGGAATGTGTGTGGGAAGCACTGTTGAAGGGGAAGAGTGTAGTGGAGACACTGTTGAGGAAGGTGTAGTGGGAACACTGTTGAGGAAGGTGAGTGGGAACATCTGTTGAGGAAGTGTAGTGTGGAGACACTGTTGAGGAAGGTGTAGTGGAGACACTGTTGAGGAAGGTGTAGTGGAACACTGTTGGAAGGTGTAGTGGAGACACTGTGAGGAAGGTGTAGTGGAGACACTGTTGAGAAGGTGTAGTAGGAACACTGTTGAGGAAGGTGTAGGGAGACACTGTTGAGGAAGGTGTATGGGAGACACTGTTGAGGAAGGTGCAGTGGAGACACTGTGAGGAAGGTGTAGTGGAGACACTGTTGAGGAAGGTGTAGTGGATACACTGTTGAGGAAGGTGTAGGAGACACTGTTGAGGAAGGTGTAGTGGAGACACTGTGAGGAAGTGAGTGGAGACACTGTTGAGGAAGGTGTATGGGATACACTGTTGAGGAAGGTGTAGTGGGAACACTGTTGAGGAAGGTGTAGTGGGAGACACTGTTGAGGAAGGTGTAGTGGAGACACTGTTGAGGAAGGTGTAGTGGAGACACTGTTGAGGAAGGTGTAGTGGAGACACTGTTGAGGAAGGTGTATGGGAACACTGTTGAGGAAGGTGAGTAGGAGACACTGTTGAGGAAGTGTAGTGGGAGACACTGTTGAGAAGGTGTAGTGGAGACACTGTTGAGGAAGGTGTAGTGGAGACACTGTTGAGGAAGGTGTAGTGGAGACACTGTTGAGGAAGGTGTAGTGGGAGACACTGTTGAGGAAGGTGTAGTGGGAGACACTGTTGAGGAAGGTGTAGTGGGAGACCTGTTGAGTGAAGGTGTAGTGGAGACACTGTTGAGGAAGGTGTAGTGGAGACACTGTTGAGGAAGGTGTAGTGGGAGACACTGTGAGGAAGGTGTAGTGGAACACTGTTGAGGAAGGTGTAGTGGAGACACTGTTGAGGAAGGTGAGTGGAACACTGTTGAGGAAGGTGTAGTGGAGACACTGTTGAGGAAGGTGTAGTGGGAGACACTGTTGAGGAAGGTGTATGGAGACACTGTTGAGGAAGTGTGTATGGAACTACTGTTGAGGAAGTGTGTGGGAGAACTGTTGAGGAAGTGAGTGGAGACACTGTTGAGAAGTGTATGAACTGTTGATGAAGTGCAGTGAGTAACTGTTGAGGAAGAGTGTGTGGGAGACACTGTTAGAAGGTGTAGTGGAGACTGTTGAGGAAGGTGTAGTGGAGATGCTGTTGAGAAGGTGTGAGTGAACACTGTTGGAACTGTGTAGTTGGAGAAGCACTGTTGAAAGCTGTGAGTGTAGCACTGTTGAAGGAGTGTGTGAACGTGTTGAGTGAAGGCGTGATGTGAACTGTTGAGTGAAGGCGAGTGATGTTAACATTTGAGTGAAGTTAGTGAGATGTTAGAAGTAGTGCATGTTGAGGAAGGATGTAGTGAGAACTTTAGAAGGTGTAGTGGAACTGAGGAGTGTTAGTGAAGGCAGTGATGTTGAACTTGTTGAGGAAGGCAGTGGCTGTTGAGAGTGAGTGATGTTGAGGAAGGTGTATGGAGCTGTGAGGAAGGAGTGGGAGTGAAGGCAGTGTGTTGAACTGTGTGTTGAGTGAAGGCAGTGTGTTGAACTGTGTGTTGAGTGAAGGCAGTGTGTTGAACTGTGTGTTGAGTGAAGGCAGTGTGTTGAACTGTGTGTTGAGTGAAGGCAGTGTGTTGAACTGTGTGTTGAGTGAAGGCAGTGTGTTGAACTGTGTTTGAGTGAAGGAGTGTGTTGAACTGTGTTGAGTGAAGGCAGTGTGTTGAACTGTGTGTGAGTGAAGGCAGTGTGCTTGAACTTGTGTTGATGAAAGGTAGTAGGAACAGATTTACGTACAGTTGTGAGGAAGCTGTGATTTGCTAGGAAGACAGTGACGGGGTACGAAGGTGAGGAAGCGGGACTAGGAAGACAGTGACTGGGTACACAGGTGAGGGAGCTGGACTAAGAAGACAGTGACGGGGTACACACAAGTCAACGTGAATTTAATAATAAACAGTGATCACATACACATACACACATACGACACACACACTCACACACACAAACAGCAGTGAGGTACACACATCACGTGATAAAACACAGTGCATACACACACATACACACACACATACACACACTACACACACACACTACACACACATACACACACATACACACACATACACACACATACACACACAAACACACATACACACATACACCCACACACATACATACACACACACCTCACACACACACACCTCACACACACACACCTCACACACACACACCTCACACACACACACACACACACACACACACACCTCACACACACACACACACCACACACACACACACACACACACACACACACACACACCTCACACACAAACATCTCACACACACAAACCTTACACACACCTCTCAACACACATACACACCTCACACACATACAACAGGCCTAGTGTCTAGTCGACATGTGCCTAGGACAAAATGGTAACTAACACACACACACACACACACACACACCAGAAAGAGCCCCTGGTTTACCCAAAGGTGCAGGGAGGCGAAGACTCGGAGTGTCAAAGAATGGAAAAGGTACAGAAGGCAAAGAACCCAGGTAAACAAGGAGATTAGTCGAAGAGCTAGAAACGAGTATGCACAGGTACGGAGGGAGGCCCAGGACCAGTACGAAAATGACATAGTATCGAAAGTCAAGTCTGACCCAAAACTAATGTACAGTCACATCAGAAGGAAGACAATAGTCAAGGACCAGGTGATAAGGCTCAGGAGAGAAGATGGGGAACTCACAAGTAATGATCAAGAGGTATGTGAGGAGCTCAACTCAAGGTTTAGGGAAGTATTCACAGTGGAGGCAGGAAGGCAGCTGGGTAGACAGGACGGGGTGTGTCACCAACAAGGTATGTATCAAGTGCTGGAGGGCATACACACAACTGAGGGGGAGGTGAAGCAGTTACTCAGTGACCTTGATACCTCAAAGGCGATGGGCCCGGACAATATCTCCCCGTGGGTCCTTCGGGAAGGAGCTGAGGTTCTGAGTGTGCGACTTACCATAATATTCAACACATCCCTTGAAACTGGGCAGCTACCTGAGATATGGAAAAAGGCCAACGTAGTCCCCATCTTTAAAAAAGGAGATAGAAAGGAGGCGCTAAACTATAGACCGGTGTCACTTACATGTAAAGTGTGCAAAGTCTTGGAAAAAATCATCAGGAAAAGAATGGTGGAGCATCTGGAGCAGAACAGGATAATCAACGCCAGACAGCACAGATTCAGGGAAGGCAAATCCTGTGTAACAAACCTCCTGGAGTTATATGATAAAGTAACAGAGGTAAGGCAAGAGAGAGAAGGGTCGGTTGACTGCATTTTCCTGGACTGCAGGAAAGCCTTCGACACAGTTCCTCATATGAGATTAGTAAAGAAGTTGGAAGACCAAGCGTGTATAACAGGAAGGGCACTGGAATGGATCAGGGAATATCTCACAGGGAGGCAACAACGGGTCATGGTGCGGGATGAGGTATCACAATGGGCGCCTGTGACGAGCGGTGTACTGCAGGGGTCAGTCCTAGGACCAGTGTTATTCCTGGTATATGTGAATGACATGACAGACTGGATAGACTCAGAAGTGTCTCTGTTCGCATATGATGTGAAATTAATGAGGAGAATCGCATCGGATGAAGACCAAGCAGGACTTCAAAGAGACCTGGACAAGCTTGACATCTGGTCTAGCAACTGGCTTCTCGAATTTAACCCCACCAAATGCAAAGTCATGAAGATCGGATAAGGGCAAAGAAGACCGCTGACAGAGTACAGGCTAGGTGGACAAAGGCTACAAATCTCACCAAAGGAGAAAGACCTTGGGGTGAATATAACGCCAAGCACGTCTCCGGAAGCACACATCAACCAGATAACCGCGGCAGCATATGGGCGACTGGCAAACCTAAGATTAGTGTTCCGTTACCTTAACAAAGAATCGTTCAAGACACTATACACCGTGTACGTCAGGCCCATACTAGAGTATGCAGCACCAGTCTGGAACCCACACCTGGTTAAGCATGTCAAGAAATTAGAGAAAGTTCAAAGGTTTGCGACAAGGCTAGTTCCACAACTCAGGGGACTGCCCTATGAGGAAAGGTTGAGGGAAATAGGACTAACAACACTGGAGGACAGAAGGGTTAGAGCAGACATGATAACGACATACACAATACTGCGGGGAATTGACAAGGTAGATAGTGACAGGATGTTCCAGAGAGGGAACACAGAAACAAGGGGACACAACTGGAAGCTGAAGACTCAATGAGTCAAAGGGATGTTACGAAGCACTTCTTCAGCCATAGAGTAGTTAGGAAGTGGAATTGTCTAGAGAACGATATAGTGGAGGCGGGAACCATACATAGTTTTAAGACAAGGTATGATATAGCTCATGGAGCAGGGAGAGCAGAGATCCAGTAGCGGACAGCGAAGAGGCGGGGCCAGGAGCTGAGTCTCGACCCCTGCAACCACAATTAGGTGAGTACAATTAGGTGAGTACACATACACACAACCACCTTCAGATGTCCCTTAACCTGGACAACCCCAATGCAACCAAACAATCTAACCCAAAACACACATGCCATACCCAATGATTCCACCCACCTCATTACAAACTCCACCTTCACACCAACCACCCATAGTTCCCCATCAGATCTCCCACTTTCCCAACCCCAACCTACCCCCCACACTACGGTTTTAGAAAAGAAGTTGAAGGGTTGGTATACAAATGCAGATGGTATAACAAATAAATGTGAGGAGTGGCATGAAAGAATAAAGGAGACATTCCCAGACATAATAGCACTCACAGAAACGAAACTCACCAGGATGATAACAGATGCAATCTTTCCACCCGGATATCAAATCCTCAGGAAAGATAGAGGGAGCAGAGGGTGAGGAGGAGTTGCACTGCTCATTAAGAACAGGTGGGGATTTGAGGAATTGGAAGAAATTTATTATTATAATCAAATAGAAAGTGGAAGGAATGGATGGAATGGGCGAAAGGGACTACATAATAGGAACAATTCAGTCTGAGGGCTATAAGGTGGTAATTGCTGTAATGTACAACCCGCCACAGAACTGCAGGAGGCCAAGAGAAGAATACGACGAGAGCAACAGAGCAATGGTAGACACACTAGCCGAGGTAGCCAGAAGAGCCCCCACATGGGGAGAGCAAAGTTACTAGTTATGGGTGATTTCAATCACAAGGAGATTGTCAGGGGAATGCCTTCCACCTGAACAAAAAATTGTTGTGTCAGTATCATATATACACTTGTGTAGTGTATCAGCATTCATCCCACTTATACAGCTGGTCCCTTTGCGTGTGACATCACGATACCCGCTGACGTCAGAGGCTCAGCGCATGTGCATAGCCTCAGATAGGCGTACCCGCTCACTAGCGTCAGACCTATAACTGGACAGACGTGGCTGGACTCTCTCCTTCACAGTCCGTAAATATACCGTAACCATCCTACAAGGAGTGTCTATGTCTACCTAAATATCTCTCCCAAGACCCACACGACAAGTGGTAGCAGCGGTGTGCCGTAATTTTTATCGATTACGATGTTATAGAGAGATAGACTACGACAAGCAAGCAAACAGCCTCCAGACCGACCACGTTACCAGCTACCTACATCCAAGAAGTCTACAATATCTACAGTATCTCCTGGTCAGTTAAGTGCCTCATTTGTTAATTTGTTAAAACCTACGAGGGGTTGACCCGGGTTTTGCAAATTCTGAACGAGTAAGCCAGTGAGGGGAGAGTACCATTCCAGCCAGCTTCTACCTTGCTGTGCTAATTTGTTACAAGATTCCAAGCCAGCCAACCTGTGTGAAAATATTCTACTAAGCCAGCAAGCCACTCTGCTGTCTGAGAAGTATGCCACGTGAGTTCACGCATTTATACCACCTTTGTACTCCAGTGTATTGCTGTTCTGAGTACAATACCATCCCCGTGGTATCCTGGGTTATTCAAGCTACCCTGGGTTAAGTTCATATAAACGGCGTAAGCCACAGGCGCACGCAGGAAGCGGTGTAAGCCTAGCCACTCCACCCAACCACCACCCACGCTAAGGCAGACGCCTTGACCACGTGTATCCACCCACACAAAGCATTAAGTGTGGATTATTTCACCCTTAACTGGGTCCTGCAAGCAGTTTATTAGCTACGAACCAGGTCGAGCGTCCTGAGTGTGTTTCTTCTGAACTGTTGTGCCAACTTTACAAAGCCTCGGTTCGTAGTCCGTCGGTTTATGCACATTACTTCAAGTTATCAACGAGTGTACCAGACCACCATCCTCCACCACCCTCCACCACCCTCCACCACCACGCTTCAGTCAACGATCTCCACCCTAGAGACATTTACTTGTGTTGTTTTATTTTTCAGATAATCTATAGACAATTTCGTGTGTTGAGACAATTTCTGAGTTACATACATTTGTAGTTATCCTAGGAAGTGTTCTGTGTTAAATTAATTATTTGCATTAATTTTTATTTCACTAGTATTGTCTCTTGTTAATTATTGCGTTATAATTTCTGTGAATTTCGTTGTGTTACTAAATATGCAGTAAGTACAGTTTTGTTAAAGTTATCTAGTGTTCCAATATTCCACCAAGTAGTAATTTTAAAAGATTTTAAATTTTCCCCAGCATTGCCCATGTGTTGTTGAATTTTCTGTCTTGTTAATTATTGTATTT
>WNWK01017644.1:0-30000 GCA_009830355.1 Cherax destructor
GGATCGAGGTTGGTTAGCTTAGGGGTATCACTGTATTGTTGTATGTGTTCGTATGCACGTAGTGTGTGGAAGGGCATTTACATTGTCCTGTTGGGGTTTTGATGTGTGGTTTAGTATTGATGTATCACTTGTAACTTTTGTGATATGGCCGAGCTGGTCTCGAGACCCTATGGGGTTCTCATAATGTATATAGTGTGAAAGGGTGTGCTCTCAGTGGTGTAAGTTTGTGTAGAGCGCATTGTATATCTGCTCTTTAGTTAGTGTGTTGAGTTGTTGTAATGATATTGACTGTAAAATGTATGTCTTGTACACAGTATTTGGGATGATGGTTTTGCCTTACGTTATCGCTTTATTGTATATTTTCTCTTGTATTTAAGAGTTTTGTATATGTTATACTTGTGTTTCAATAAAATATAAAAATAAAAATTGTTGTGAGCAGCATCCCGGGCAGGGCAAGTCCGCTTACATTTACTACAACTATTTCCCTTGTAGTAAATAGGTACCTAGGTGATAGTCGGCTGTTGTGGGTTGTCAAGGAAAAGGCCTCCAATGTAACTAAGCCACATCACCTAACTTCGCTGGGTTATCCTGGGTTAATAACCATCTGGGGTAAATAATTCAAAGAATCTTTTGCAAGATCAATTGAACTCTGTATGATATATGATGATGTCACACCGGACATCACTACCATGCACGGTGTCAGGCGCCACATGCACGGTGGCGTCTTACACCGACAGTAGTGGTGTTCGGCTCACAAATGAAAATACCTAGGTCGAACCTGGGCGAGGCTGGACGTATGGGCAAGTGCCTAACACCTACATCTTCTGTTACCTAACAGAAAATAGGTACGTAGAAGTTAGTAGATTGTTGTGGTCGCATGACAGGAAACTCCGAGAAAAGGACTCCAACGGAATTAAGCCAATCTATTTTTCTCGAGATGTCCGTGGTTATTAACTCTTACGGGTTACTAGTCCCAATAAAATCTAGTTAGAACGCACTAAAAGAAGAGCTGAAAGATGCCAGCTCTGTACACCGTTTCCAGAGTAGGTATGATCGGACCCTGGAGGCTAGATATAGGTTAAACCTGTGGTAACGAGCTATGAATCGACCCCTGCAAACACAACTAGGTGAGTACAGATGCTTACTGAGTACACAGATATCAAGGACACAGGATTGTTTCCCGCATTCACTTGGCTTTTGTTTACACACAGCCAGAGGAGTAAGTAAATTTATTTAGGTACAGGAACACATATGTACAATTATCATAGTGTAAATTACCTAGAATAACCACAAAAAATCAGTGATTTATTTCCATTGGGGTCCTTGTAGAGGAGGAGGAGGAGGGGGAAGAGGAGTGCGTCCCACAAGTTGCTTGGCACTGTCTCTTCCCATAAAAAATCCTACACTCACTCTCCCTGTGTCTGCTTCAAATTCCACCCCGAGGAATGTCTTCAGTAACAATCTATTCTGTCTATACTCCCCTATGTTAAATAGAGTTGGACTTTGTCCTTATGAATCCTCCTAAGGTATATAAAGTTTAGAATCTCCAAAATGTTTGAAAGTTGAAATAGATAATAAAAAATGTGGGATTTTTTTATGGTTCCCATACCCTAAGATACTGAAGTGTATGTGCAATTAAAAAAAAACAGATTCTGAAATACTCGTCACTATGTGACAAAAAACACTCTCTTTAAACCCACCCATAGTGGTCAGGCCACTTAACCTTTCTCACCTCCTTCTCTTTTCTATCCACAATATTTCTTATCTCTCTTCCTGTCTACTTGCAACATTTTCCATTGCTCTATACCATCCCAGACCATTCTCTCCCCTGTCCTATTGTCTGATATTCTCATTGCCCCTAATGCCATGGCATGCCAGTGGCTCTCCTTGCATTACAGTTTTATAATTGTATTATATTTGTAACTACCAATAACATTGTACACTTGTAACATGCATTGAAATAATAAAATTATTATTAATTATTATTATTATTTGCTGAAGTCTCTCAGCTACTGAGGTCTTCCGGCTACTGACATCTCACAAGTCTAGCACTATACATGTATACAATCTACCCTATGTGGTGGAATATGATAGGAACCAACTAACTTTTGTTCCCAGTTTTTAACTATTATATTAAAGTAGCAGCACACTGCGAGTGTTCCCACTGTATAACTATTATCTAGAATAGTGTAGCAACACACTGCAAGTGTTCCCACTCTATAACTATCATCTAGAATAGTGTAGCAACACACTGCAGGTGTTCCCACTATATAACTATCATCTAGAATAGTGTAGCAACACACTGCAGGTGTTCCCACTCTATAACTATCATCTAGAATAGTGTAGCAACACACTGCAGGTGTTCCCACTATATAACTATCATCTAGAATAGTGTAGCAACACACTGCAGGTGTTCCCACTATATAACTATCATCTAGAATAGTGTAGCAACACACTGCAGGTGTTCCCACTCTATAACTATCATCTAGAATAGTGTAGCAACACACTGCAGGTGTTCCCACTATATAACTATCATCTAGAATAGTGTAGCAACACACTGCAGGTGTTCCCACTCTATAACTATCATCTAGAATAGTGTAGCAACACACTGCAAGTGTTCCCACTCTATAACTATCATCTAGAATAGTGTAGCAACACACTGCAGGTGTTCCCACTCTATAACTATCATCTAGAATAGTGTAGCAACACACTGCAGGTGTTCCCACTATATAACTATCATCTACCACCTACCTAGAGTAGAGTAGCAACACACTGCGGTTGTTCCCACTATATAACTATAACACAGAGTAGAGTAACAACACAAGGTTGATGCACTCAATTTCGTTTAATAAAAACATCCTTTAAGACACCCAGCTCTAGCGCCCTCCCTTACATGGGTCGCTGATTCTATCTCTGGTTGGAATACTTTCCCCAGATGTTTGCTCTTCACACTCCTAGCTCCCTCAGCTGGTGCTAATTAACATGACGTCAGGTGGTTCATCATGCATGAGTCAGGTGGTTCATCATGAACGAGTCAGGTGGTCCATCATGCCTGGGCAGGTCTGTTTAGGAGTTTTCTACACGACAGTTGCAAACTGATTGTTTGCGTCGTAGATACGATTAGTAATTAATTCAATGAACGAAGAATGGGACTAGAGAGATAAATAAAACTTTGCCTTTATTTCAAGGAGGCAGCATATAGTAGGGAATATATCTATTTTGCCTTACTTTAGCTGAGACAGCATTAAAACGATACTTTATTGAATTTGACGTCAATTAATCGTTTAAAATCTATTAATGCTGTGACTTATAAAGAGGCACTTCATTAAATTTAACATCAGGATTATTCGAAATACATAGCATGTTATCAACATACTTTAGTTAAATTCAACATATAACTAGATTTTATTATCCTTGCATAAGATTGTGAAATGAAAATCAGTTAAATATTTTGTACTCTGGTAGGTCTGCTTGTCTTTTCTGTCTAGTGTATAGTAACGCACTTTACTGTGTTTTTTAACATTTCTTATGTTTTAAATATTTTTTTTTTAATTTAGGTCTGATTAAGATACATGTGCAATACCATGCATCTACATTAACGAAACGTTTCGCTTGCGCTGCAGACTTCATCAGTCGAATACAGGGAAGACTTGCAATCCTGGAGACAGTAGAAAAGTGGTGAGGTCTGAGGAAATAAGTCTCTCCACTTCCTCTTCTATCTCCAGGAATGCAATTCATCTCTGTATTGGACTGACGAAACTTGCCCCCATCACAGTTGCAGCTGTGTCTTGTGCACCAATCTGTCAGTATTGTATACCATTTATAATATCAGGAAGCCTGGTCTGAGACTGGGTCGTGGAGGTGATCCTCAGAACCATTACGAGATACTGTGAACCAGATTCAATGGTGAATAAGACACTCCCGAACACAACACAACCAGATCATTCTAAGATCAAATATATTTTTAAATGTCTATAGTCAGCTCTTGATGTACAGGTATGTTCCGTAAGAATAGCTGGGGAGGATAGGGAAGGAACACGGAACACAGGAGAGATGAAGGAGGAACACGAGATGAAGAAACAGGCACATGGAACAGAGTAGAGGACGAGAGAGGAGCATGGAACACTGTAGAGTACGTGGGAGGAACACGGAACGCTGGAGACATGATGAACACGAGATACTGGAGAGGACAAGGGAGACACAAGGAACACAGGAGACAGCATAAATAGGTCCTCAGTGAGGCAAGTAACGAAGTCGGTCTCGCGCCTGAGTGAACTCCAGAGTTTGACTTGAATGTGCCTGGGCCAGCGAAGGAAATCCCACAGTGACTACTGCTCCAGCTCCAAGGATCATCAATGTAACTGTACCAGGTATTGATTCAACTTCAAGGATCATCAATGTATCTGTATTAAGCACTGATCCTCAATGTAGCTATACCAAACATTGATTTGAAGCGTCGTAAGAACCAGCTTCACATTCTACGTGACTGTTTGGCTGAACAAGTTCTTCACGGTATTGTATATTGATTTAACTCCAGGAGCATCTATGGAAGTCTACATACCAGTGATCCGGATCCAGTACAATGTTCGATTTCATAAACCTTCTCTTTGACATTTTCTGAACGTTCTCTGTGTTGAAGAATGTAGTATTTTCTTAAGGTTAGGGTGGGTTAGGCTGGGTTAGATTAGCTCAGATTAGGTTAGATAAGAGTTTGTTCCGATTTTTAACCTCGGAGGGTTAGCCACCCAGGATAACTCAAGAAAGGCATTGCGTCATCGAGGGACTGTCTGCCTTATTTCCATCGGGGTTTTCAGTCTTGTCCCCAAGGATGCCACCCATACCAGTCGACTAACACCCGGGTCCCAACCTGTTTGTTAGGTGAACGGGGACAGTAGGTGTAAGGAAAAACGCCCAGTGTTTCCACCCTTAACGGGGATCGAACCACGGACACTGTGTGAGGCGAGAGCGTTGCCTACCAGGCCACGGGACACCGTGGCTTAGTTTATGTTAGGCGAGATTAAATTAGGTAATTAGCAGATTGTATTTTTAGTGTTCGTAAATGTATGTACTGAGAAATGGTCTGGTGATACAGACAATATGTGGAAAAAGGCACTTATGTACAGGTCAGGACATTTATTAGAGAAAACTGTACATCAGAATGTTTTCCCATAATGTAAATACTGTACATAATATGATGTAAAACAGTAATATTCCAACAGTCATTCTATTTATTTTGAACTGATAATAAATCTTAAGCAGCCTTCACTAATCTTAAAAAATTAAAACACATTCACAACCCATCACAAATAAATGACACAACGAAGCATTAATAACCATTTTTTTGTTAATTGCGCATCACGCGACATAATTTTGTTTTTCGCCTTCTCAATACATCGCGGCGAAAATCGGCGTGTTTGTTGATGAGTCCGCCGTGTTCTTTTATTTCGCAAATTTCAATTACTCGTCGATTTAGAAAATGGGCCGCTAATCTCACGCTCAAATTGCTTTAGCCAGTTTTTCACGAAATCTTGTGACGCGTCGGCGAGAAATAGCCTTTGTGAATGGCTTTTCTCTGAATAGAAGAGCGTTGCGCCTTTTTTTTTTTTTGAGTGGAGATGGCTGGCTCTTTCAAATTTGAATTTCTGTTGTATTATCGGCGTTGATACGCATTCCATTACTGTATTTTTGTATGCTGCAGGAGTGGAGGTTTAGGTGTGTATACGGTGAGTGTACGTGATGAGTGTTCGTGGTGAGCGTTCGTGGTGAGTGTACGTGGTAAGTGTACGTGGTGAGTGTTCGTGGTGAGTGTACGTGATGAGTGTACGTGGTGAGCGTTCGTGGTGAGTGTACGTGGTAAGTGTTCGCGGTGAGTGTTCGTGGTGAGTGTACGTGGTGAGTGTTCGTAGTGAGTGCACATGGTTAGTGTACATGATGAGTGTTCGTGGTGAGTGTACGTGGTAAGTGTACGTGGTGAGTGTTCGTGGTGAGCGTTCGTGGTGAGTGTATGTGGTAAGTGTTCGCGGTGAGTGTTCGTGGTGAGTGTACGTGGTGAGTGTTCGTAGTGAGTGCACATGGTTAGTGTACATGATGAGTGTTCGTGGTGAGTGTACGTGGTAAGTGTTCGTGGTGAGTGTTCGTGGTGAGTGTACGTGGTGAGTGTTCGTGGTGAGTGTACGTGGTGAGTGTCCTGGTTAGTGTACATGATGAGTCTACATGATGAGTGTGCATAGTGAGTGTACATGGCGAGTGTACTTGGTTAGTGTACATGGTTAGTGTACATGATTAGTGTATACGGTTAGTGTACATGGTTACTGTACATGATTAGTGTACATGGTTAGTGTACATGATTAGTGTACATGGTTAGAGTACATGATTATTGTACGTGGTTAGAGTACATGGTTAGTGTACATGAGTGTACTTGGTTAATGTACATGGTTAGTGTACATGAACCTCAAGAGACGGACTATAATAATAATATTCAAGGATTATACCTTACATAAATTATATTCCCCCAAAATTGGTAACAAAACTTCTAAACTGACTTTCTAATGGAACAAAACTTCTAAACTGACTTTCTAATGGAACAAAACTTCTAAACTGACTTTCTAATGGAACAAAACTTCTAAACTGACTTTCTAATGGAACAAAACTTCTAAACTGACTTTCTAATGTAACAAAACTTCTAAACTGACTTTCTAATGGAACAAAACTTCTAAACTGACTTTCTAATGGAACAAAACTTCTAAACTGACTTTCTAATGGAACAAAACTTCTAAACTGACTTTCTAATGGAACAAAACTTCTAAACTGACTTTCTAATGGAACAAAACTTCTAAACTGACTTTCTAATGGAACAAAACTTCTAAACTAACTTTCCAATGCAGCTAAACATTTAAAACTAACTTTCTAAAGCAACAAAATTTCTCAATCTCTTTCAAATGGAACACAATTTCTGAAATAATTTTCCAACGCATCAACGTTTCATAAAAGAAACTAATAAAGCGATCTTATTATCCAGTAATAAAGTATTCAGTAGGACCCAGTTTTAATTAGGGATTTCAGATTCAGTCAATACACGAGTGTGAGCCATACACATGTTATGAAATATGTCAGTTTTAAATTGTTTTTTTTATGTAAATTACTTATTGGGTAGTGCAGCGTGGGTTGTGTGGGTGTGGGCGGCTTGTAGGAGTGGCCAGGGTGTGGGCGTCTGTGTGGCCAGGGTGTGAGCGTGTGTGTAACCAGGGTGTGGGCGTGTGTGGCTAGGGTGTGGATGTACATGTGTTGCCAGAGTGTGGACGTGTGTGTAGCCAGAGTGTGGGCGTGTGTGTAGTCAGTGTGGGTGTGTGTGTGTGACCAGGGAGTGGGAGTGTGTGGCCAGAGTGTAGGCGTGTGTGTGTGTGGCAAGGGTGTGGGCGCGTGTGTGGCTAGGGTGTGGATGTGCATGTGTAGCCAGAGTGTGGGCGTGTGTGTGGCCAGAGTGTGGGCGTGTGTGGCCAGAGTGTGGGCGTGTGTGGCCAGGGTGTGGGCGTGGAAAACAGGACCACAACTCCTTCCCCCATCAAACAATTATTAATTCACAGCTTCACTGCGATTATTTTTTAACTGAAATTACTTCTACCTGAAGGTCGAACCTTAGCTGTTAAATACTGGGAATTCCTATCTTAATAACTCTTGACAAATCCTCCCCTAATACCTGTTGATAATTCCTGTCATCTTGTTGACATTTCTTAACTTCCAATATAACCTTTCTTCATGGGACATTCCCCTTAGCTCTGGAACTAACCTTGTTGCAAACCTTTGCACTTTCTCTAATTTCTTGACGTGTTTGACCAGGTGTGGGTTCCAAGCTGGTGCTGCATACTCCAATATGGGCCTGACGTACACAGTGTACATTGCCTTGAACGATATGTGTGTGTGTGTGTGTGTGTGTGTGTGTGTGTGTTAGTTACCATTTTGTCCTAGGCACATGTCGATTTGACACTAGGCCTGTTGTATGTATGTGTGTGAGTGTGTGTGTGTAAGGAAACACTTCGAAATGTTTCCGCCCCGTCGGGAATAGAACCCGGGCCCTCCGTGCGTGAAGCGAGAGCTTTACCACTAGACCACCGGGGCTGAAAGTGTGTGTGTGTAATCCAACAATTAATCTTTGCACCAATAACTCATTACAGTTGTGACCGGGTGTGAACTAGTGAACTGCTCATTACTTTATAATTTGTTCATGATTGTAACCATGTATAAACGTAAGTAAGTAAATTTACTTACATGATTCATTACCTTTGAAACTTGTGAGTTCATTACCTTTGTAACTTGCTCAGCTATCAAAACTTTGGGGCCCAGTCCCTTGACCCATTATGTACCTCTGTAATCTTTTGACTACCGCCCACAGGATGGGTATGGGGTGCATAATTAAGATAGTAAACTAACTAACCAATATAATGATAATTCCTGTATGATAATTACCTATGTCTGAAACACAACTATTTCCTTTATTATAGTGTTCTTCGTTTCTTAATGTTATTGTAGTATTTGGTTATAATCGATTACTCTTCGTTTGTGTTTAGTTTGTTTCTGTTTATACTGAACCTGGGACCATAGGAGAAAGTGAATAATACTGATGCACAATACAGGCGAGATATCCAGCCAACAAGTCCACGGCGATTAAGAGGAGGTAGGTAAGGTTTGTCAGGAAACAGGGCAAGTGTTTTTTGATGCGAGTCTTAGTCATATGATGGACCTGCAGCTGGTCATCTGACCGAGGCCTTCCGCTAGCTTACCGGTCCACCCCCTTTAAAAATTATGGTTAGGATTATAACTAATTTTTTTAATGATAGGAGTGATGGTGCCTCGTGGCTCCCTAGTCTATGGTTCCAGACTTACGGGGCACCATCATCTATATGTTCTACTCTGCTCCCTCCCTAGTCAGTCTGTGAGTTGTATCCGTGGGCTGAAGAGAGAGAGATCGAGAGAGCACATGCGAATAACAGACAACTACCTGGACAGATAAACAAACGGACAATTCAAGAAAGCAAAAACTGGTGAAGGACCGTCTGCAAACAACATTGTTAAATACTGCCAAGCTGAATCCTTATTAAAACCTTTTCACTCAAGTCGAGTCATCATTGCCCTTCCGGCTGGAAGTTTTCACGGAATTACTTCTGCTTTAGGAGTGGGTCTCCGAGTCGTCCCAGCTTCTTTTTCCCAGCGTTCAGGAAGATTAGTTGCCCTTTTTTTTTTTGTGGCTGCACCGATTTCGTAAATGCTTGATGGTGTTTTATTTGTCAGGAGATATATAAAATTTCTCCTGAGGCTGGCCTTCTTTATACTACACATTTAGAGAACAGACAGGAGGACGTGGGACAATATGAATGAGGTCGACAGGGAGCTTACTCTGCTACGTAGAACAAAAGTCCTAACAGTTCCCCCTAAACAAGGAGCAAGCTAACGCAACAGAGAAAACGGTTGCTTCGCGTTTTTTCGTCTTCTGCAAGACTGCCTTGAGAGTTTCTTGTGGGTGAGGCCATGATGGAGCATCTCTCACGCACAATTGCGTCTGCCTACCTCTAACAGATCGCAGACTCACTAGCACATGGTACAGACACTAACAGATTGCGGCAGAGAGCCAAGGTGAATTACATTACAACTGTTGGTGCTGTGAAGAAGAAGAGTTTATTAATACTGAATGAAGCTCCTAGTTTTTTTAGCAAAACGCTTGGTTATGTTAATGTTTCAGTATTGGCTATACAGTGCACACACTTATATTTTTGGGCTATTGGCAAAAGCTGTTTTTTTTTCCTAACTTAACCTAACCTAATCCAACCAAACCAAATCGAACTTAGATCAGAAGTAAAAATAGGTTAGGTTAGGTTACAATAATAATAAGAGTAAATTTTTGTGTCTGGCATTCCACTATCTACGCCCTCCCACTGTGCAATCAGAATAATTGTGACTTAATCAACCAATTATATATATATATATAATATTTCAACAAGTCGGCCGTCTCCCACCGAGGCAGGGTGACCCAAAAAGAAAGAAAATCCCCAAAAAGAAAATACTTTCATCATCATTCAACACTTTCACCACTCATACATAATCACTGTCTTTGCAGAGGCGCTCAGATACGACAGCTGAGAATAGTCCCTCCCAGCTGTCACTATCCCAGACCCCTCCTTTAAAGTGCAGGCATTGTACTTCCCATTTCCAGGACTCAAGTCCAACTAAATCAATTAACTGGTTTCCCTGAATCCCTTCACAAAATGTTACCCTGCTCACACTCCAACAGCTCGTCAGGTCCCAAAAACCATTCGTCTCCATTCACTCCTATCTAATACGCTCACACATGCTTGCTGGAAGTCCAAGCCCCTCGCCCACAAAACCTTCTTTACCCCCTCCCTCCAACCTTTTCTAGGACGACCCCTACCCCGCCTTCCTTCCCCTACAGATTTATACACTCTCCAAGTCATTCTACTTTGATCCATTATCTCTAAATGACCAAACCACCTCAACAACCCCTCTTCAGCCCTCTAACAAATACTTTTAGTAACTCCACACCTTCTCCTAATTTCCACATTCTGAATTTTCTGCATAATATTTACACCACACATTACCCTTAGACAGGACATCTCCACTGCCTCCAGCCCCCTCCTCGCTGCAGCATTTGCAACCCATGCTTCACACCCATATAAGAGTGTTGGTACCACTATACTTTCGTACATTCCCTTCTTTGCCTCCATGGATAACGTTTTTTGTCTCCACAGATACCTCAACGCACCACTCACCTTTTTTCCTTCATCAATTCTATGGTTAACCTCATCCTTCATAAACCCATCCGCTGACACGTTAACTCCCAAATATCTGAAAACATTTACTTCTTCCATAATCCCTCTCTCCAATGTGATATCCAATTTTTCTTTATTTAAATCGTTTGATACCCTCATCACCTTACTCTTATCTATGTTCACTTTCAACTTTCTACCTTTACACACCCTCCCAAACTCGTCCACTAACCTTTGCAACTTTTCTTTAGAATCTCCCATAAGCACAGTATCATCAGCAAAAGTAACTGTGTCAACTCCCATTTTGCATTTAATTCCCCATAATTTAATCCCACCCCTCTCCCCAACACCCTCACTCCATCACTGTCTTGCCAGAGCCGCGCCTACACTACAGTTATAAAACTGCAACTTATCAACACCCCTCCTTCAAGATGCAGGCATTGTACTTCCCACCTTCAGGACTCAAGTCTGGCCTGCCGGTTTCCCTGAATCCCTTCATAAATGTCACCTTGCTCACACTCCAACAGCACGTCAAGTCATAAAAACCATTTGTCTCCGCTCGCTCCTATCTAATACACTCACTTATGCTTGCTCGAAGTCCAAGCCTCTCGCACACAAAACCTCCTTTACCCCCTCCCTCCAACCTTTCCGAGGGTGACCCCTACTTCTCCTTCCTTCCGCTACGGATTTATACACTCTCCAAGTCATTCTATTTCGTTCCATCCTCTCTAAATGTCCACACCATCTCAACAGCCCCTCCTCAGCCCTCTGGATAATACTTTTAGTAACTCCACACCTCCTCCTAATTTCCAAACTACGGATACTCTGCATTACATTCACACCACATACTGCCCTCAGACAAGGCATCTCCACTGCCTCCAGCCTTCTCATTGCTGCAACATTCACCACCCATGTTTCACACCTATATAAGAGTGTTGGTATAACTATACTCACATACATTCCCCTCTTTGCTTCCATGGATAATGTTCTTTGTCTCCACAGACTCCTTATTGCACCACTCACCTTTTCCCCCCTCATCAATTCTATGATTTACCTCGTCTCTCATCTTTCATAGACCCATCCGCTGCCGAGTCTACTCCCAAATATATGAATACATTCACTTCCTCCATACTCCCTCCAATCTGATATCCAATCTTTCATTACCTAATTTTTTTATCCTCATCACCTTACTCTTTCCTATGTTCACTTTTAATTTCGTTCTTTTACATACCCTACCAAACTCGTCCACCAACCTCTGCACAGTGTCATCAGCAAAAAGCATCTATGACAACTCCCACTTTGTGTTAGATTCTTTATCATTTAATCCCACGCCTCTTGCCAACACCCGAGCATTCACTTCTCTTACAACCCTATCTATGAATATATTGAACAACTATGGTGACATCACACATCCCTGTCTAAGACCTACTTTTACTGGAAAATAATCTCCCTCTCTTCTACATAGTCTAACCTGAGCTTCTTCACTATCTTCGTAAAAAAGTCTTCACTGCTTTCAGTGAAGAGTTAACAGTGGCTATGCAGGCTGGCTGGCTTCTGCTACCGACATCCAGGTTGTGTTTCTAGAGTAGAAAACTCAATGTACAGAGCAAATCTTTATATATTGATGGTATATCGCTTTAATTAGAACTTTATCTCTTGCTAATACTCTTATTAGAGCTAAGCTTAACGTGTGACTAAAGTGGTGCTATGCACGTAGTGACCAGTGAATATTTGTGGCAAGACTTGCCATTGTAGAGGTGAGAAACTCCTAACCCTTCATATGTTTGTTGCAGGGAGGAGATGCTGGGAAGAGATACAGGGAGAAGATGCAGGGAGATGCTGGGAAGAGATACAGGGAGAAGATGCAGGGAGGAGATGCTGGGAAGAGATACAGGGAGAAGATGCAGGGAGGAGATGCAGTGAAAGAATGCAGTGAGTGGTTGCAGGGAGAGGATTCAGGGAGGACAGGCAGTGGTAAATTTAATTAATAAATGGATTTGCAACAGCAAAATTGCAGAGAAAATGTAAATGAAATTAAGTAAATGTGAGAGAGAAAGTTGTCTCATAAATTTAGTTCTTGTTAAACCGAATAACAACAATATTTGTGGAGTCGGGAAACTGTTCACTGTGAGTGAGTAAGTGAGTGAGTGAGTGAGTGAGTGAGTGAGTAAGTGAGTGAGTGAGTGAGTGAGTGAGTGAGTACAAAGAAAGAGTTGAGAGGGGTTAGAGTAGTTCCTTTATTTTTCACTCAAAAATTTAGATGTTTTGAAGTTAACATAGCATTTACAGACATATTCTCTATTTACAAATAGCTGTAAATCATGACAATAGTATGAATATTACCTTCTATACACTGTAAATTACAGTCTTACCAGTGTAAATGATTTACAGATATTACTATCAAAAGAATCATTTGTAGCGTAAATTATTTTTATCATAAATGTAAATCAACCAGGATTATAAATTCCATTTACGAAGTTTTATTTAAATTTACAGATACTAAGAGACAAACTCGTATGTGTCATTCAACACAGGGAGTGGTGGAGGCTTGATACACCCTCCATGTATGTATCATTCAACACAGGGAGTGGTGGAGGCTTGATACACCCTCCATGTATGTGTCATTCAACACAGGGAGTGGTGGAGGCTTGATACACCCTCCATGTATGTATCATTCAACACAGGGAGTGGTGGAGGCTTGATACACCCTCCATGTATGTGTCATTCAACACAGGGAGTGGTGGAGGCTTGATACACCCTCCATGTATGTGTCATTCAACACAGGGAGTGGTGGAGGCTTGATACACCCTCCATGTATGTGTCATTCAACACAGGGAGTGGTGGAGGCTTGATACACCCTCCATGTATGTGTCATTCAACACAGGGAGTGGTGGAGGCTTGATACACCCTCCATGTATGTGTCATTCAACACAGGGAGTGGTGGAGGCTTGATACACCCTCCATGTATGTGTCATTCAACACAGGGAGTGGTGGAGGCTTGATACACCCTCCACTAACCTATGGAGCCGTAGACAGATGGGTACAGAGAGTGAATGCTAAATTTCTGCCTGAGTGGAGTGTCATAATAACCTTCATTAGTGATGATTATTAAGTACTTAACAACAACTAACGCAAAACTCTGTAATTTTCATAAGTACTTTGCATAAACGGGATTAAACCATTGTTAACTAATGTTATTAAGGTAGGGTCAGCCCTCGTTAGTGGTAGTGGTGGTGGGTGTGTGGGCTGGTGGTGATTGTTGTAGTGGTGGTGGGTGTGTGGGCTGGTGGTGATTGTTGTAGTGGTGGTGGGTGTGTGGGCTGGTGATGATTGTTGTAGTGGTGGTGGGTGTGTGGGCTGGTGGTGATTGTTGTAGTGGTGGTGGGTGTGGTGTGATGATTGTGGTTATAGTGGTGATGGGTGTGTTGTGGTGATTGTGGTTGTGGTGGTGATGTGTGTGTGGTGATGACTGTAGTTATGGTGGTGGTGCTGGTGGGTGTGTGGTGGTGGTTTTGGTGGATGTGTGGTGGTGATTGTGGTTATGGTGGTGGTTGTGGAGGGTGTGTGGTGGTGATTGTGGTTATGGTGGTGGTGATTGTGGTTATGGTGGTGGTGATTGTGGTTATGGTAATGGTGGTGGTGGTGATTGTGGTTATTGTAGTGGTGGTGGTGGTGCTGGTGGGTGTAAAATTCAGTTTTAATAATTGTTAATATTTCGTGTATTTCTTAATACTTCTCCCATCCGTAGCTGTTCTTCCCCACTCGGGGTCTGGGGAGTCCCCCACCCATCATCACCCCCACCCATCATCACCCCCACCCATCATCACCCCACCCATCATCACCCCACCCATCATCACCCCACCCATCATCACCCCACCCATCATCACCCCACCCATCATCCCCCACCCATCATCACCCCACCCATCATCACCCCACCCATCATCACCCCACCCATCATCACCCCACCATCATCACCCCCACCCATCATCATCCCCACCCATCATCACCCCACCCATCATCACCCCACCCATCATCACCCCACCCATCATCACCCCACCCATCATCACCCCCACCCATCATCACCCCACCCATCATCACCCCCACCCATCATCACCCCCACCCATCATCACCCCCACCCATCATCACCCCACCCATCATCACCCCCACCCATCATCACCCCCACCCATCATCACCCCCACCCATCATCACCCCCACCCATCATCACCCCCACCCATCATCACCCCCACCCATCATCACCCCCACCCATCATCAGACTGGCTCGCCCTTGCGGCCCAGTTCTTGACCAGCTTCCCTTTCCCTGGTGGATGCGGGCCTGATCAACCAGGCTGTTACCGCTGGCCGCACGTTCTGATGTGTAGGAACACACGAAAACCTTCAAAAAATTCCATTATGTTTCTTCTTGTATTAATTCTTCCTAATTAAAGTCCCTTATTTTAAACTAATTCCTCATTTTTTTTCAATATATGGATTTATTTATGTGACATATGTTGTTGTTACACGTAATGTTTACGACTGTATACAACTATCCTACTTTAATTTTTTTTTTTGTATTGAAGAACCAGCTATGTATGACTGACGGTGCCCCGTGGCCTGGTGACTGACGGTGCCCCGTGGCCTGGTGACTGACGGTGCCCCGTGGCCTGGTGACTGACGGTGCCCCGTGGCCTGGTGGCTAAAGCTCTCGCCTCAGAGTCTGTACTCACCTAATTGTACTCACCTAATTGTGGTTGCAGGGGTCGAGACTCAGCTCCTGGCCCCGCCTCTTCGCTGTCCGCTACTGGATCTCTGCTCTCCCTGCTCCATGAGCTTTATCATACCTCGTCTTAAAACTATGTATGGTTCCTGCCTCCACTATATCTTTCTCTAGACTATTCCACTTCCTGACTACTCTGTGGCTGAAGAAATGCTTCCTAACATCCCTTTGACTCATCTGAGTCTTCAGCTTCCAGTTGTGTCCCCTTGTTTCTGTGTTCCCTCTCTGGAACATCCTGTCATTGTCTACCTTGTCGATTCCCCGCAGTATTTTGTATGTCGTTATCATGTCTCCTCTGACCCTTCTTTCCTCCAGTGTTGTTAGTCCTATTTCCCTCAACCTTTCTTCATAGGACAGACCCATGAGTTGTGAAACTAACCTTGTCGCAAACCTTTGCACTTTCTCTAGTTTCTTTACGTGCTTGACCAGGTGTGGGTTCCAGACTGGTGCTGCATATTCTAGTATGGGCCTGACGTACACGGTGTACAGTGTCTTGAACGATTCCTTGTTTAGGTAACGGAACGCTAATCTTAGGTTTGCCAGTCGCCCATATGCTGCCGCAGTTATCTGGTTGATGTGTGCCTCCGGAGACGTGCTTGGCGTTATACTCACCCAAAGGTCTTTCTCCTTTGCCGAGGTTTGTAGCCTTTGTCCGCCTAGCCTGTACTCTGTCAGCGGTCTTCTTTGTCCTTCTCCGATCTTCATGACTTTGCATTTGGTGGGATTGAATTCGAGAAGCCAGTTGTTAGACCAGATGTCAAGCTTGTCCAGGTCTGTTTGAAGTCCTGCTTGGTCCTCTTCCGATGTGATTCTCCTCATTAATTTCATATCATCTGCGAACAGAGACACTTCTGAGTCTATCCCATCCGTCATGTCGTTTACATATACCAAGAATAACACTGGTCGTAGGACTGACCCCTGCGGTACGCCGCTCGTCACAGGCGCCCACTGTGATACCTCATCACGCACCATGACCCGTTGTTGCCTCCCTGTGAGTGTGTGTGTTAGGTGTGTGTGTGTATGTAAGGCGTGTGTGTGTGTATGTTGTGTGTGTGTATGTTAGTTGTGTGTGTGTATGTTAGGTGTATGTGTGTGTGTGTTAGGTGTGTGTGTGTATGTTAGTTGTGTGTGTGTATGTTAGTTGTGTGTGTGTATGTTAGGTGTGTGTGTGTGTGTGTTTTAGGTGTGTGTGTGTGTGTGTGTCCTTTCTTTGTGTGTAAGAAGGATTTATTATTTCATTTATGAGAACGTTAAACCCGAAGGGGTCATACAGCGCCTGGGGGTAATGGAAGGCACTTAGGCTCGATTCATGGAACTGGAGCACAGGTCCAGTTCCTCGGATCAAGAGCTCTTCCCCAGCATCAAGGAACCTCCCTCGATGGGTTGTAACAGAAGGGGAGAGGGGAGAAGACGGAGTGGGAACTTGGGAGAAAACATTGAGGGAGAGGGGTGGGAGGGAAGACTGCAGGACGGAGAGGTGTGGGAGGGAAGACTGCAGGACGGAGAGGGGTGGGAGGGAAGACTGCAGGACGGAGAGGGGTGGGAGGGAAGACTGCAGGACGGAGAGGGGTGGGAGGGAGGACTGCAGGACGAGAAGTTAGTGGGATGGAGGACTGCAGGACGAGAAGGTAGTGGGAGGGAAGACTGAAGGACGGGAAGGTGGTGGGAGGGAGGACTGCAGGACGGAAAGGTGGTGGGAGGGAGGACTGCAGGACGGGTAGGTGGTGTAAGGGAGGACTGCAGGACGGGAAGGTGGTGGGAGGGAGGAGTGCAGGACGGGCAGGTGGTGGGAGGGAGGAGTGCAGGACGGGCAGGTGGTGTAAGGGAGGAGTGCAGGACGGGCAGGTGGTGGGAGGGAGGAGTGCAGGACGGGCAGGTGGTGGGAGGGAGGAGTGGAGGACGGGAAGGTGGTGTAAGGGAGGAGTGCAGGACGGGCAGGTGGTGGGAGGGAGGAGTGGAGGACGGGAAGGTGGTGTAAGGGAGGAGTGCAGGACGGGAAGGTGGTGGGAGGGAGGAGTGGAGGACGGGAAGGTGGTGTAAGGGAGGAGTGCAGGACGGGCAGGTGGTGGGAGGGAGGAGTGCAGGACGGGCAGGTGGTGGGAGGGAGGAGTGCAGGACGGGAAGGTGGTGGAAGGGAGGAGTGCAGGACGGGAAGGTGGTGGGAGGGAGGAGTGCAGGACGGGCAGGTGTGGGTGGGAGGAGTGCAGGACGGGCAGGTGGTGGGAGGGAGGAGTGCAGGACGGGCAGGTGGTGGGAGGGAGGAGTGCAGGACGGGCAGGTGGTGGGAGGGAGGAGTGCAGGACGGGCAGGTGTGGGAGGGAGGAGTGCGGACGGGCAGGTGGTGGGAGGGAGGAGTGCAGGACGGGCAGATGGTGGGAGGGAGGAGTGCAGGACGGGCAGATGGTGGGAGGGAGGAGTGCAGGACGGGCAGGGAGGAAGGCCGTGAGGGAAGGCTGGAACAAGCGGCAGCAGTCCACGAAGGAGCAACAGTAGTGGTTTGGCCACTGTGCTGTGAGGGGTTGTCTCGCTCTAACTCACTCACTCACGTTCTCGGTCACTCATTCACTCACAGAACGTTCTTATGTGATCAAGTGAAGTTTAACATCAAAATATTTTGAACTTTATGGAGCCACATGTGACACTAAGTAGCATTAATGTAACTCTCTAAGTAACATTAATGTAACTCTCTAAGTAACATTAATGTAACTCTCTAAGAACCATTAATGTAACTCTCTAAGAAGAATTAATGTAACTCTGAAAGAAGCATTAATGTAACTCTCTAAGTAGCATTAATGTAACTCTCTAAGTAACATTAATGTAACTCTCTAAGTAACATTAATGTAACTCTAAGTAGCATTCATGTAACACTCTTAATAACATTACGAATAACAATTAAAGAACATGAATGTTTGGTTGTGTACAAAGCAATGAGCGGGGAAACTAGTTGAATAACTTTTAGTTAAACGTTATTTGTAAATATAATAACAATGATAATAACAGATGGATTAGTTCATTTAGTTTAATAACAGGATGAACACTTACTGAAAAAAACACCCCCTGAAATAAGGTAAGTGTATATAATGTACTAGTGTCAGGAATCAATGAACACTGATGAAAATTCACCCAACTTCAATATATAAGGTTAGGTTAGGTAAGGTAATGTTTGTCAGGAAACAGGACAAGTGTTTCCTGACGCTGGTCTTAGTCATATGATGACCAGCAGCTGGAGCTTTTGATGACCAGCAGCTGGAGCTTTTGATGACCAGCAGCTGGAGCTTTTGATGACCAGCAGCTGGAACTGATTTACCAGTCCACCCTTTTAAAAATTATGGTTATGATTATACCTGGAGAGTGTTCGGGGGTCAAGGCCCCCGCTGCCCAGGCCTAGCGGTGGATCAGGATCATCCTAACCATTAGATCTAGGATGATATTTGATTCTTCAATATATTGTTTCGAGATTTTAGATATATCCTGAGCATCCTATTTGTATTTTGATCTATACTTGTTTTCCATTTGAACAGCTCAGTCGTCTTCCTTTATTGTACGACTATATAGTGTGTGGGTTTACAGCTTTCATTGTGTCTTCATTTCAAAATTCCTTATACAGTGAATAAACTTTGTCATTCTTCTTTGAATTTTCTCCTAGACATCTACGTTCATTCCGTAGTATGTATATGAAGACAGATCCAGACTATGGAGCAAACCTCTTCTCCAGGCTGAGGGACTGACCACCTCAAAACTACTTCTTCAAGGGTGGACTGATTACATCGTCGTCACATCTCTACTGCTTCTGCAAACTCCTCTGTACTCGACTGAAGAAGCCTACTGTGTAGGCGAAACGTTTCGGAATAAAGATACCTAACTGCTGCACATATGTCTTACTTATCAACATGTCAGTATTGTATACTATTCTCATATTGAACAGTTATGTTGGCAACTGAGAAGATCAGACTTGGTCCCGAAACTTAGACTGCCAGTTAGATGATGATGATGATGACGGCTGATAGACCTGGTTCTTATACCTGAGGAATTCATGAAACTCTCATCCTGTGTCTCACAAACAACAGAGCAACAAGAATAGAGCACAATTTTTTTTTTAAATGATGTTTCCCTGGGAGGCGCCCGATTGAATAGAGATTTTTTTTTTTTGATGATTCAGAAATAGATTTCTTTTTCAGCGGTTGTTTAATCACATAGGCCCTGTATTGATGGCGTCCTGTCTTATCCGTCTTTCACACCGAACTTACAATAGATGCAGCACACATTTCTTTGGTATCTAGTTTAAACAAGTCAATACTCTGCCCTGTGAATGTCTTGTCCATATCTTCACTCTCGGCAAACCATTGCTTTAACCTGGTGTGCAAATCTTCACCGTATATTGTTTTGTTTTGCTCATGGAGATATCTCTTCTTAATGCACGTTGCAAGGAAGAAATGCTGAGTTCAAACACAAATTTAATTCGAGCAATTTCAAGCCAAACAGTTCTCGAACGCTTGAGAAACTCTTCGCTTAGGTTTGACCAAGAGCTCCGCCATCTCCCTTTACAATTGTGTTATTCTGAGAGTCCCTGATCAATGGTCACTGAGAATACTCCTCGTGTCTTGTGAACGGTGAACTTTCAATTACAGAATTATCTACGTCTGGGTGTGCGTCACAGATGCGTGGCAGATGATGCATCGCGGTGCAAGTATTGACACACAATCTGTATAGAACAGAAAGAATAATAAAAGTTACATTACCGTGCTAGATAAAAAGAGACCAGAGTTTCCTTTCTTTGTTTTGAATTTATTCTCCAAACACACACAACCCAACAAATAGAAAAATAACAGAAATTACTGAATAAACTAGACAACCTGGCGAACAATTAAAACCGAGAACTTACTATGCAAGCCAAACACTTCCCAGCGAACAAATATAAGCGAGAACTTATTGCTAAAACTCGTCGAGCCAAAACTTGGCAAAGTTAGACATTTAATCTTGGCTGACAAGGTCTTCCACAGAGTTTAGCCCAACGTTTGCTTAGTAATATTTTAAAAGCAAGCCAGTAAAAGTTAGTTCTGGGTTACGCGGGTGAGCTGGCTTGTACCTTCCTACTTGTTGCTGGATGATGAGGATAGTGCCTTTGAGGATAGTTGTGGTGGTGGTAATGGTAGTAGAGGTGGTAGTGGTGGTGGTAAAGGTAGTAGAGGCGGTAGTGGTGGTGGTAATGGTAGTAGAGGTGGTAGTGGTGGTGGTGGTAATGGTAGTAGAGGCGGTAGTGGTGGTGTTAATGGTAGTAGAAGTGGTAGTGATGGTGGTAAAGGTAGTAGAGGCGGTAGTGGTGGTGGTAATGGTAGTAGAGGTGGTAGTGGTGGTGGTAATGGTAGTAGAGGTGGTGGTGGTAATGGTAGTCGAGGTGGTATTATTGGTGGCGGTAGGAGTCGTGATAGAGGTAATGGTGGTGGTGGAGAGTGTCAGTGGTATTGATGGTGATGGTGGTAGTGATGTCAGTAATGGTGATGAGAGAGAGAGAGAGAGAGAGAGAGAGAGAGAGAGAGAGAGAGAGAGAGAGAGAGAGAGAGAGAGAGAGAGAGAGAGAGAGAGAGAGGCAGAGTGAGAAATACAAGAATACTCTTGCAATTAAATTCAAATGAAGATATCAAGAGTGAACCAATTAAATACTAACTGAACACTGCACATACTTTTTTTCCCCATTTAAAATTTAATTACAAACTTGAATAAATCAGAGCGAATTACAGAGCATTAAAACCAGATCAAGACGTGTATAACAGTGCCACCATCTTGTGTACACTAACATGTACTGTGAAAACATGTACACTGTGAAAATATGTACACTGTGAAAAGTATAGGTACAACAAGCACACTGAGAGGTAACTCATTGTACGTCTTGATATTGTTGGACTGCGAGTTGCATACAACAATAGTGTGATTGATCAGGTCCTCAGGGTTGCTGTTAGACCAGGAAATGATCCATGTCCAGTAAATGAAATCTTATTTAAATATAATTCTAGTAAAATGAAAAGACTAAAAAAAAAATTCTAAACTTAAAAATAAAATAAAAATTAAATAAATTAATTTAAAATTGTGGTTAATGTGTTATAAATTTCCGAACATTATTAAAAACTACATAAACCCATTTTAAAAGGCTTAGGTAAAAAAATAATAAATTTAATGAAATACAAATCAAATTACAAATGGTTATAACTAATGACCATAATTTTTAAAGGGGTGGATCGGTAAGCCAGCGGAAGGCCTCGGTCAGATGACCAAAATCCCCAACGGTGGGTCATCATATGACTAAGAAAAAGCGTCAGAAAACACTTGTCCTGTTTCCTGACAAACCTTACCTAACCTAACCTAATAAAAAATCTTTAAATTTAATTCAATAAAATTTTTTCAACCCATGTAGAAAAATTCATTAAAGAAACTGTGTGGACTCCATTAAAGTATATTTAAAACGCATTAAAAATTTATAGACGACAGGGAACACCATTAAGAAGAATCCAAGACCCCTCAAACACTACGGGTTGTCTCATAAGGTCTTAACTCCACTGCAGAAGAATCTTTGTTGAAATTAATTGGATCGAGGTTCGTATCAAGGGAAGAGTTCTGCCTAAATAACCCCGTTGGTTCAGGGGTGTTTATATAGCGGTTATTGTATTTATATAGCGGTTATTGTGTTTATATAGTGGTTATTGTGTTTATATAGCGGTTATTGTATTTATACAGCGGTTATTGTGTTTACATAGTGGTTATCGTGTTTATATAGCGGTTATTGTGTTTATATAGTGGTTATTGTGTTTATACAATGGTTATTGTGTTTATACAGCGGTTATTATATTTACACAATGGTTATTGTGTTTATACAGCGGTTATTGTGTTTATACTTTAATTAATATATTTATACAGCGGGTAACGCGTTTATACAGCGAGAATTGATAGCTTATACAATAGTTATTGGGGTTTAAATAGTTCTATGTGGTTTAAATAACAGTTATTGCTGTTAAAACAACAATAACTGTTAGATGAGTTCAGTTGCTAGATGCTCACACATGTATATTAACCTAGAAAGTGACGTAGTGGAGGCAGGAACCATACGTAGTTTTAAGACGAGGTTTGATAAAGCTCATCGAGCAGGGAGAGAGAGGACCTAGTAGCGATCAGTGAAGGGGCGGGGCCAGGAGCTATCAACCGCAAATAGGTGAGTACACACTCACACGCAGGGGAGCTATGAATCGACCCCTGCAACCACAATTAGGTGAGTATACACTGAACGATGGGGTAACAGGAACAAGAGGACACAGCTGGAAGCTGAAAACGCAGTCACTGGGAGTTTAGGAAGTCTTTATACATATAAGCTGCACTAGTAGAGGGAGGAGCTTACAACGACGTTTCGGTCCGACTTGGACCATTTATAAAGTCACACGGTGTGACTTTGTAAATGGTCCACTAGCTCGATCGCTCACACTCTGAGGTCCGGAGATCGAATTTCCTCCGGTACGGCTGGAAAACATTAGGGACGTGTTTCTATAAGACACCTGCTGTCCCTGTCTCTGTTCACCCATCAGTGTAAAATGGGTACCTGGGTGTTAGTCGACTAATGTAAGTCGCATCCTGGGACAAAACTGACCTAATTTGCCCGAAATGCTCAGCATAACAAGGGACTTTCTATATAGTATATCATTAATGTCAGCTAGGCCTGTATACCATGTACATGTACTTGTAGTAAATAAAGATATTATTATATGCGGGTTATTTGTGCCAGTCATGGTATTGTGCGGTGACTGGAAGCTGAGCCACCTGGAGAATGAAGGCGGTATCCTCGTTCTATCCCCGGACTCTTAATATATTTATAGCAAATACTCTAGAAAACATTAGCTATTACAGCAGATACTTCAAGAAACTAGATTTTTTCACAGAGGCGAACTGTGAGCATCACTATATATAGGAAATATTGCTTGAAAATTTTTCTTTTCACTGTAAAGACACGAGAATATAGCTTCATAGCAGATATTACTAGAAACTTTAGCTATCTCTCTAACTTCCATTGTTGCAGTTGCAAGAAAACTATTGCATACCTAGTAAGAGTTACCTCGTAAGAGAGCTCTTGAAAAGCCTGTAAGAGTCGCCTCGCAGTTTTAAAACAACCAAACACCTTCTAAGTGATTCTTGTACTGAACGTGAACTTTCTAAGTTCTGTACTGAACGTGAACTTTCTAAGTTCTGTACTGAACGTGAACTTTCTAAGTTCTGTACTGAACGTGAACTTTCTAAGTTCTGTACTGAACGTGAACTTTCTAAGTTCTGTACTGAACGTGAACTTTCTAAGTTCTGTACTGAACGTGAACTTTCTAAGTTCTGTACTGAACGTGAACTTTCTAAGCTCTGTACTGAACGTGAACTTTCTAAGCTCTGTACTGAACGTAAACTTTCTAAGCTCTGTACTAAACGTGAACTTTCTAAGCTCTGTACTAAACGTGAACTTTCTAAGCTCTGTACTGAACGTGAACTTTCTAAGCTCTGTACTGAACGTGAACTTTCTAAGCTCTGTACTGAACGTGAACTTTCTAAGCTCTGTACTGAACATGAACTTTCTAAGCTCTGTAATGAACGTGAACTTTCTAAGCTCTGTAATGAACGTGAACATAGTACTCTGCTGAGGATGAACATTCAGTGTTCTACTGAATGTTAATTTGGCAAATGCTGCGACAAGATTCATCAATATATTTATTTCTGTTTTGACTTTATTGCCAATAAATCTGAGTATTTTTTCAATACTAATACTAATGCAAAGATTTATTATTAGGTAATACCCGAATAATAATAATAATAATAATAATAATAATAATAATAATAATAATAATAATAATAGTAATAATAATATAGTCAAACCAAGCGATAAACCAGAAAGGGTCATGCAGCTTTGCAGGGTTAAATGTGCTGAAGAAGGACTACGCAAAGGTCAAAGACTAGACCTAGACTAGACCACGGAACGGATGGGGTTTAAACCCTTGGCAAGTAAGTCCTAAAACTTCAGGCTTTTGCGTTTCGTGAGTCAGAGACCAGTGTGAGGTAGAAGTGTGCGAGAGGTAGAGTTAGCGAAGATATATATATATATATATATATATATATATATATATATATATATATATATATATATATATATATATAATATATATATCTATATATATATTATATATATATTATATTATATATATTATATATATATATTATATATATTATATATATATTATATATATTATATATATATATATATATATATATATATATATTGTTGAGGTGGTTCGGACATGTAGAGAGAATAGAACGAAACAGAATGACTTCGAGAGTGTATAAATCTGTAGTGGAGGGAAGGCGGGGTAGGGGTCGGCCTAGGAAAGGTTGGAGGGAGGGGGTAAAGGAGGTTTTGTGTGCGAGGGGCTTGGACTTTCAGCAAGTATGCGTGAGCGTATTTGATAGGAGTGAATGGAGACAAATGGTTTTTAATACTTGACGTGCTGTTGGAGTGTGAGCAAAGTAACATTTTTGAAAGGATTCAGGGAAACCGGCAGGCCGGACTTGAGTTCTAGAGATGGGAAGTACAGTGTCTGCACTCTGAAGGAGGGGTGTTAGTGTTGCAGTTTTATAACTGTAGTGTAAAGCACCCCTCTGACAAGACAGTGATGGAGTGAATGATGATGAAAGTTTTTCTTTTTCAGGCCACCCTGCCTTGGTGGGAATAGGCCGATGTGTTAATAAAAATAAATAATATATATATATATATATAGTACACGAGGTGTGAGAGATACATGTCTAGTACATATTGTTACATGTTTGTCGCTGATTATAATGCGAAAATGTCATCCAGCTCCTCCGAGCTGGGGCGCGTGCCCAGAATACAGCATGCATTACCCCTCTGAACAGCAGCGCTGAGTCGCTGGAACAGAAAACTAGCTGCCCTGGGATCCCTAGTTACCCTGTTAAGTCTTTTGTCCAGCTCCTTGAGGAACTTAGATGCACTCTTTCCCCATGAGCCAAGGGTCTCTGAGCCTATGGGAACAAACATATAATGATGGGCAAGTTCTCCATATTTTCTCGACTTTGGGACTCCCTGAAGTGGCAGCTGCCCCTCCTTCCTCCCTGGTATATATATATATATATATATATATATATATATATATATATATATATATATATATAAAAGTCCGGCCTGCCGGTTTCCTGAATCCTTTCATAAATGTTACTTTGCTCACACTCCAACAGCACGTCAAGTATTAAAACCATTTGTCTCCATTCACTCCTATCAAATACGCTCACGCATACTTGCTGGAAGTCCAAGCCCTCGCACACAAACCTCCTTTACCCCTCCCTCCAACCTTTCCTAGGCCGACCCCTACCCCCCCTTTCCCCTCCACTACAGATTTATACACTCTCGAAGTCATTCTGTTTCGTTCTATTCTCTCTACATGTCCGAACCACTACAATATATATATATATATATATATATATATATATATATATATATATATATATATATATATATATATATAATATATATAATATATATATAATATATAATATATATAATATATATATATATATATATATATATATTTTATATATATATATATATATATATATATATATATATATGCAGGACAACCAATATGAAAAAAAATAGATGAATTCCAAGCGCTTATATTATATATAGATAGATAGACGTTAAAGTTTGTTCTTAAAGTATATTTCAGCAATGCAAATTCAGGAAGCGAATAAATCAGTTGTGACCGCGTGGAACTGCCTTGTTAAAGCTAAGTCGTAGGTTACTGTACCGTGAAACTGGTGCGTCAACCTGGACCTCGTTATGTCTCGCTCTTTGGAATGTTCTTTTGTCTCTCGACCTTAACGCTGTTCTTTAACGTGTAACCTTAGGATCGTTCTCGTGGGTGTCGGGTTCTTCGTTTTTCTTTATGTCGACATTGGACAATTCAGGGTGATGAACTTGAAGTTGCTTCTGTATAAAGTGTCGGCGCTACCTTACGAGAGCTGATGCTATGATCTGACTCTGTTCAACATTTAGGATGATTCTCTACCCTTGGATGATTCTGCAGCCTATGATCGTCCACCTCTAGGAAGGTTCTATGGAAATATAAACACATAAGCAGTATAATGTGATCCTTTATTGACAATGTTTCGCCCAAACAGTGTGCTTTATCAAGTCACAAACAGATCTACCTGGGTGAAAGGTGCAAGAGTATATATAGGATGGAGTCAGGTGGGGAATGCTGCATGTGACGATCTTCCTAGTACGGTGACAGAGTCTAGAACCTAAGCAAAACTTCTGCCATATAGAATAATAAGTCACACTAACGTGGCAGGAGCAATCACTTATGTCTGACGTTCTTTGTGTATGTCAAAGTGGTTGGAAAAAGCAGTACGCTCATAAAGGCGTAGTATAATTAATGTATTGGGTACTGATGTTCACCTGAAATAATATCCCCAGGGAGCCATAGCGTTGTTTTAAATCACAGTCGAAAGCATCAGCACATTCTCTGAGACCACCGGTAAGTCAGTGGTCCCTGTTGGTAAGTCCAGCCACAGGACCAGCTTACCATTCAACAGGTTATCTTAGTGAACGACCCACGTCAGAGTCTGATCTCGAGTGAATAAGCATCAACATCTTCCCTGATCTTCACTTAACGCCAGAGCCAATCTTTCTTCTAGTAGTGCATGGTAACTCGCTGAAAGAAATATAACAGTACTTGTCTGCGTGTTTGTATGCCAAGTGTGTTCCTTGTGTGAGGTCCCAGAACTGCTCAATTCTGAACTACCAGTTGGCTAGTAGAGAGGGCATTCCACCAGGTCTGTGATGAAAGCAAAATAATTTGTAAGGTACTCGGCGCACGCAACAGCAATAACACCTCATCTTCCCAAAGATAATCTGTCTCGGGCAGCAGAAGATCCTGTCTGTCTGTTGATTCCCTCTTTTCTTCAACGGGGCCTAAGGCAGTTTCCAGTATCCTCTACACTCAAAGAATAACTTTATGTGGACAAAATCATCTCGGAAATCTTCTACCTACCTTAACTCTATATCAATTGGAAAACTAGTCAGCACTTTGAAAGAGGTCTCGCTCATAGTGTTGTTTTGCGTACGTGCGTATTGCCTAATAGCAAATAATAAGGGTTTACCCAGCAGTTGTCCCATTCTAAATGATTTACCCAGGTGTCCAGACCTGAGCTGTCTGGCTGTCTTCCCAATGTACTGAGACTTACATCTCATACACGTACAGTGTAATACTGTAGGCGACTGTAGACCGTCAGGGATCGAATACTTGAACTTTAAAAAGCTGCAATGGGAAACGGCAAGAAATTACCAGCTTTTTGCTATATGAACTGCAATAAGAGTCAGCACACTGGCTACTAACTGTTGTGGGAACTTCAGAAGCGGTCACCAACTGTGACCCTAAACTGCATATTTAAACAGAGGCCTCCTCCAGGATCCACAACAGTCTGAATATAGCTCTTGTCCCCATAGTATGCGGTGAGAATATAATACTATATGAAGCTAAGTTCAGTAGTGTCTGTCGCTCTTCCCACGTACATTAATTTATTTTGTTATTGGATTATCTATTAATTTTGGGTCAGTACGTCCATAATTAGTAGGTCCTCCATTGTTATTACTTGATAACGCGGCTGCCTGGGCGAAATGTCGTCAGGAAAGCTTCCTTGTAAGTGCATACATTATAATAAAAAAGAGCAATCTATAAAGAGAATGAGATGCTATAGTAATAATTAAAAAAATATATTAACAAGCACATAGGATGTTGATGGCGTACTGGCGACATAGTGAAGCAGGGACACGGGTTACAATACTAGCTGTTACTGACACACGGCGTACTGGCGACATAGTGAAGCAGGGACACGGGTTACAATACTAGCTGTTACTGACACACTGCGTACTGGCGACATAGTGAAGCAGGGACACGGGTTACAATACTAGCTGTTACTGACACACGGCGTACTGGCGACATAGTGAAGCAGGGGCACGGGTTACAATACTAGCTGTTACTGACACACGGCGTACTGGCGACATAGTGAAGCAGGGATACGGGTTACAATACTAGCTGTTACTGACGCACACTGACTACACACTGCACCAACATAGAGATGATAAATGAGACACTTGTGCAACATTTGAGTATCTTTATTCTGGAAACGTTTCGCCACGCAGTGACTTCTTCAGTCCAATGCAGAGAAAAGTGAAAGATGAGAAGAGGTTTGAGATAATCAGTCCCTCAACCTTGAGACGACAAAAGTCTCATTTATCAACTTGTCACTTTTGTAAACTATTTATTCAACACAGCTGAATCCTGAGGATACATCAGCTTCTTCCTTGAGATTATATATAGATGGCTTGATAAAGCTCTATACAGAGCGGAACATTGTTCTGTTTACAGCTTCCTCTGCGACCTGTCTTCTATTTTTACCAAGAAAATAGTTTCTGGGTTTAAAGTAAAATATTTGTAGACATTCCGTAAAAAAAAAAAAAAAATGAGAGGACAAAAACAGTGGAGGACATACAGCACAGGGGTATTTATTTGTTTACAAAGAGAAGCAATTTATATGGTGTGTCACTTGTTTAAATTACTCGCTTTATTTATAGAGGATGAGAAGTATTCTGGCAACACTGACTACACATAACCATACATTAAAAGTACTACTACTATTACTGCTACTACTATTACTGCAATTACTACTGCAATTGCAACTACTAATACTACTTCCACTACTACTACTACTACTCCACTACTACTACTACTACTACTACTACTACTACTACTACTACTGCTACTACTATTACTAATACTACTTCTGCCACTACTACTGCAATTGCAACTACTACTGCAACTGCAACTACTGCTGCAATTGCAACTACTACTACTACTTCCACTACTACTACTACTACTACTACTACTTCCACTACTACTACTACTTCCACTACTACTGCTGCTACTACTATTACTACTACTACTTCTGCCACTACTACTGCAACTGCAACTACTACTGCAACTGCAACTACTACTACTGCTGCTGCTGCTGCTTCTGCTACTACTACTACTGCTACTGCTCCTACTACTACAACAACAACAACTACTACTACTTACTGCTAATACTACTACTATTAATTGCAATAATAATAATAATACTCTTCCAGTTAATTTAAGTGAGTATACGTGAAAGTCTCTTGAGATTCAAGACTCATTAAGTAAAGTAAACTTAAACATAAATAAAGTTTGTGCTGAAGGAGATAAATTTTGACTAAAGGGACAAAGTTCGCGAGAGAATGAAGTCGGATTGTGTCGCGAACGAGACGGTGTGGCAGACAGGAGTGTACACTCTTGTCATTGGTGGGTTTATCCCCTTGTTGCTATTATTGTGCGTGTGTACTGA
>WNWK01017644.1:35000-41897 GCA_009830355.1 Cherax destructor
TACTGACGGAACCAAGACAGAAATTCTCTCGAACGAAGCCGAACATCTTTATACAAGTGACGCAGGATCACACGTGAGGCGATAGTTATGTGGCACTTTCGGCCGCTAACACAAACAACCTGGCTGACCCAACGGTCAACAGGGGAAACCTAGTAACAGCCCCTACCATTAACATTACTACCACCACCACAACCACCCTTACTGTCACCACCACTGCCCATACCATTAACATCACTACCACCACCACCACAATCACCCCTTCTATCACCACCACTGCCCCTACCATTAACATCACTACCACCACCACAACCACCCCTTCTATCACCACCACTGCCCATACCATTAACATCACTACCACCACCACCACAACCACCCCTTCTATCACCACCACTGCCCATACCATTAACATCACTACCACCACTACCACAACCACCCCTTCTATCACCACCACTGCCCCTACCATTAACATTACTACCACCACCACTATAATTATGCATTCTACCATAACCAACATCATACACATTATTCTCACCACAACCATGACAACCACTGCCACTATTCGTACCACTACTACCACCCCCTACCACAACAATAACCAACAAACAATAATCAAAATAACCTCCTTATAATCTCCCCACTCTAAATATAATCAGTATCTAAAGTAAAAAAAATAACTCCTGAAAAATCTCAATTCCTGACCTACTCCGGCGGATTTATTCTTCCGTTAAAACGAATGTAAATACGTCACAGAAATATAGTTCCTTGAAAATTCCAGGGCAGAGAAAATCGTAAATACAGGCCGGCTCTCCCACCTACTTCCGAATCGCAGGATTTTGATGGATTTACGTTGAAAGGATTTATTCTGATTTATTCCCGGATGTGATTGAATATTTTTGTTTTCTCCGTAGCTTGCTTATTCACATTATATATATATATATATATATATATATATATATATATATATATATATATATATATATATATATATATATATATATATATATATATATATATATATATATATATATATATATATATATATATATATATATGAGAGAGAGAGAGAGAGAGAGAGAGAGAGAGAGAGAGAAAGAGAATTAAGGGAGAAAAGCGAAAATGAAGGAGGTAGAAGAGGGAGGCAGCAGAGTGGTGGTCGCTGTAGTACAATAACAACAACAATAACAGAACAAGTGTTAATGTTACTTACAGGATTCTTCACTAAGACGCACCCCAGCCCACACCCCAGTCTATACCCCAGCTTACACCCCAGTCTATACCCCAACCTACACCTCAGTCTATACCCCAGCTTACACCCCAGTCTACACACCAGCCCACTAACAAGAAAATATATCAACTAATGTACTGAATTTCTTAATGGCTTTAACCAGTATTATGAAAAACAAGGAAAGTGAAGCATGGCTAGATATATATATATATATATATATATATATATATATATATATATATATATATATATATATATATATATATATATATATATGAGAGAGAGAGAGAGAGAGAGAGAGAGAGAGTCTTCAACGCTCCTTAATTTGTCTAAGTGACCAGAAGGTCAACCTGTAAACTCGTCTCTCTTCTTTTCTCTCTCTCTCTCCTCTCATTTCTCATTTTTCCTTTCTCTTCTTATTTTTTATTGTTCTTTCCTTATTTCCCTTTAAACTCTTTTATCTCTTGTCGCTCTCTACTTCCCTATTCCATCTACCTTTCCTCTTCCTCTATCACCTTATTCCTTTTCTCTCTGCCACCCTACTTCCTCCCAGTATATTTCTCCTCCCTCTACTTTCTTCCTCCCTCTATTTTCCTCCTCCCTCCCCTGCCTCCTTCAGTTATCAGTGTTATTTTAATTAACTTTTATTATTTTAATCCCTAAGTAATTATCATTCTCTTCTTGTGTAATCTTCCTCAACTAAAAAATATAGAGATAATCCTACTCGTAATTCAAAATAATATTAATTGATTTCGTATGATTCTTTATATTTATATTTGACTTACCTGCGCGTGAGCCTTTGATCCTAGAGACATTATGGGAACACACACGCACGCGGGGCCAGGAGCTGAGTATCGACCCCTGCAACCACAAATAGGTGAGTACACGCGCGCACACACACACACACATGCACATTAAAATTTATGTGAAAGATTAAAGAGAGAAGGCGGGACGCTCTGAGCATAACTCTGTTCCTCTTGCTATAAATAGGTATCCAGAAATAGGTAGCCTCAAATCGGTATAAAGATATTGGCTTCTACAAATAGGTATCCATATACAGGTATCCATAAATAGGTATCCTATTTAGGTATCAATAAATTTGTATAAAAAATTGGTATTAAAAATTGGTATAAACAAATTGGCGATCAGCATCAGGTAGCAAGTCTCAGGTGTATCAGTTATTGGAGGAAGAAGAAGAAAGGGCCGCCTGGAGAACTTCCTCCGTCTGCCACCATGACAAGAGAACTCAAACTAAAAGGAATTCACCGTCATTCATTTATTCGTTATCTTGCCAGAAGCACGGTGACATCACAGTTCAGATACCCCATTCCCTCCCGAACTGCAATAGTTCCACTCCTCTAGTAGAGTGCAGGCACTGTACATCTCATCTCCAGAATTCAAGTCTGGCTAACCGGTTAAAAGAACTGTTAATTTCCCGTCTCTCAAATAATTAAATGCATTCTTGATGTCTTGTTTTAATACTGCATTATTTTCTGACAGGTTACTGACATACAGGTACACATACGCATAATTATCATACATAGTGTAAATTACCTATGATAACTTCCAAAATGTCAGACAAAGTGATTATTTCCACTGGGATCTTTGAGGTGTCGCTGCCTTGAGGAACCCCAGACCAAGCTGGCTTGGTTGAAGCAGCATGACTTCCCCTCCTTTGAAGAACCCCAGACCAAGCTGGCTTGGTTGAAGCAGCATGACTTCCCCTCCTTTGAAGAACCCCAGACCAAGCTGGTTTGGTTGAGGCAGCATGACTGCCTCTACTTTGAGGAACCCCAGACCAAGCTAGTTTTGGTTGAGGCAGCATGACTGCCTGTGTGCGAATACTTCTGACATCAGCTTGAGCAACAAGACGGCTGAGAGTGTTGCCCAGGGCAATGGCACTAATTCCTCCATCTTTCTTTCTCAGGGCACAAAGGGATACACAATAAAAGAACGGTTTAATTTCGTCGGGAATCAGAGGAGCCAGAAAGTTGTTGACGAACCTTGTGATCTCCGATACAAGGATGTGTCTAATCTCTCTCAACTGGCGCTACAATTTCTTTTAAATTATATGTAAGTAAATTAAACTTAGTGTTTATATTATATAAATTAACTCAAAGACATGGTCAAACCAAACACAAATAATTCATGTTTAGATATAAAATAACAACGTCGACAACAACAACAACAACGATAACAACAACACCCAACCAACCCTCTAATAGCCTAAATAACTTGGTTTCTGTCACATGTAATACAGCTTTGTAGTTCTTCAACACATAATCCGGATTAACGCGCCGTGAACACGTTGCTAAAAGATTATTAACACGAGATTGCAGCCTCTGTGAGGTTGTTGCATCAGTTGCACTCTACAACTGTCACCAACTTCCTGCTATTTGACCGCTCAAAGTCCACATTGCTGACTCGTTCATATGTTGCTCACTGACAACCACACTCAACATAATTCTTCAACTTTAGAGTTCTGACAATTTATATATATGCAAGAATTGCGAACAAGCGATACAGGATGCAAAGCATCATATATAATATGAAAGCCTATTAACAGAAGATTGCAGCCTTTGTGAGGCTGTTGCCTCATATATATATATATATATATATATATATATATATATATATATATATATATATATATATATATATATATATATATATAGCAAGATTTAACTTTTATGATGAGGTCAGTTATCTCAGGGAACACACTGGGTAAATCCTACAAACGTACCCATTTAGGGAGAACACCGGGGTAACGCTTCAGCCGTACCCTATGTAACTGCAACAATTACATCACTTGATTATGAAGACGCCCAAAAAATGTAATTTACCTGCTGTTTTGAAGCGGGGAAAAATATTTTTTGTTATTCAGAATGAACCCAGAACAAAAACAGTAACCAAAACATTACGTTTTCACGACAGACAGACAAGAACCTCAGGCGGGATTAAAACAGACAAACATGATAAGGTTAAAGAAAGTAGAAGTGTTTATACTTTGTGCTACAGTTTAAAGCAGTGTGGGTTATACAACGACTAATGTAGGCTCAAGCCTCTGTATTTCATCTTGAGGCAGACATGTTGTCTAAGTGTATTTACGAGAGATGGAGCATCAGTGCTCACTAGGAATGACAAGGAGTTCTGTGAGTTAAAGAAATTTAACGTGTTCTTTTTGAAGTGAAGGAGAACAAAGAGAACAAAGAAAGGGATGGAGAACACCAGTGGTGATCCTACAACAAACACACTAGAAACATTCCGTAAACACACAATAAACATATAATAAACACACATAAGAAACACAAACACATAAGAACACAACTGGGAAACTGGTCGTTAGATTGGTTAATTATGTTTTAAGCATATCGACTACACGATAATTATTATTAAGGCTGTAAGCAAGCTGTTCACCACCAGTCCAGACTTCTTTAATATGGGACTATCAGGCTTAAAGTAAACTCTGGAAGTGTATATATACTGTGATATACACTCCTCCATGTACACAGTGTTGCTCTCAGTGCACACACACACACACACAAATAATAACACGATTGCAAACAAACCACGGGTTTGAATGGGCCCAGGAGCTGTGAATCGACCCATGCAACCACAGTTAGGTGAGTACACCCATCCACACACACACACATCAAGAGAGATATACTCATCAAAATACAAAGTGTGGAGAGGCTACTGAGTGAAGCTGATACATCAAAGACTAACACACCTGAGAATGCATTATGTCTTGAGTTATCAATCGAAGCATTTCCATGAGTAAACAGGCACCTCGCTCATGGACCTGTCAATATATAACAACCCACGAAACGGGTGGGGTTTCAACCCATGGCAAGCGAGTCCAAAAATTCACATGCCAATGCGTTAATTAGCTGGCCGAGTGGTTAACGCATTGGCCTGTGAATTTTAATTAACACACATATATATATATATATATATATATATATATATATATATATATATATATATATATATATATATATATATATATATAATTTTTACGATTGTGGGTAGCGTGTCTGAGATGTGTTGAGGTTCAAGTCTGTGACTAGCTGAGTGCGTTTTTAGCTTGAGTAATTTATGTAACTACAAACTTCCATTTATTTTATATATTATTACGCTCTCAAAGAAAATAGCAAAAGCATATTTTATGATTGTGGCATTGGGGGAAAAGTGCTGTCATGGATCGAGTCATGGCTCACCAATAGGAAGCAGAGAGTGTGCATAAATGGGGTTAAATCCGAATGGGGACTTGTAACAAGTGGTGTTCCACAGGGATCAGTCTTAGGCCCATTGTTATTTATAATATATATCAATGACCTTGATGAGGGAATTACTAGTGATATGAGCAAATTCGCCGACGACACGAAGATAGGTAGGATAATTGATTCAAACATAGATGCCATAGAACTTCAGGAAGATTTAGACAAACTTAATTCGTGGTCAGAAAAGTGGCAGATGCAGTTCAATGTAGATAAATGCAAGGTTCTGAAGCTCGGGAGTGTCCATAACCCAAGCACTTATAAGTTAAATAACGTAGAACTTAGCCATACAGATTGCGAGAAGGACTTGGGGGTGATGGTAAGCAGCAACCTTAAACCAAGACAGCAATGCCTAAGCGTACGTAATAAGGCAAATAGATTACTGGGATTTATATCAAGAAGTGTTAGCAACAGAAGTCCAGAGGTTATATTACAGCTTTATACATCATTAGTAAGGCCTCACCTAGATTACGCAGCTCAGTTCTGGTCTCCATATTACAGAATGGATATAAATTCGTTAGAAAACATTCAGCGACGAATGACAAAGTTAATTCATAGCATTAGAAATCTTCCGTATGACGAAAGATTGAAGACCCTTAAATTACATTCACTTGTAAGACGAAGAATGAGGGGAGACATGATCGAGGTATATAAGTGGAAGATGGGTATTAATAAGGGGGATATAAATAAGGTCTTGAGGATATCTCTCGAAGAGAGAACCCGCAATAATGGACTCAAATTGGATAAGTTTAGATTTAGAAAGGATATAGGAAAATATTGGTTTGGAAATAGGGTAGTTGATGAGTGGAACAGTCTGCCTAGTAGGGTTATTGAAGCTAGGACCTTGTCAATCTGAAGAAGATGTCCTCTCTTGAGCTACTCTACGGGCAGCTGAAGGAAGAACTGAGGGTAGCTAAGCTTGAGATACAGCGACTGACTGAGGAAAACAAGAGGATTCGTAGTAATCCTCCTGTTGAGAATCCTCAAGCCAGGAAAGGAACCTGGACAGTGGCTAAAACGCATGGGACAAAGTTAAGGCTCAAGAGGACGGGTGGAGAGGTAGAAACAACGAAGACCCAGGAGAATGTTGTGGAAACATCGAACCCATTCTCCGTGCTACCCGGGTGAAGTGAGTCGATTCGGGAGCGTCACGACGAAAACCAAAGGAAAAGGGAAAAACATTGTTGTTGTTTAAAAATCAGGTTAGGTAAATGGATAGGGCCCGTTTGATTTGATAGGAGTAGGGGGACAGAGGGTTTGCTTTTCCGGGGGTGGGATGGAGGATATTGTTACCGTCTGGACGACATCATGAGAGGTAATGGGAGCAATCCCATTATCTGTCCCCAGTGCTGGAGGCAACGATGTTGGCAGATTTTGGAGTGGGGGGGACCT
>WNWK01017645.1:0-41896 GCA_009830355.1 Cherax destructor
TTTTCCCCTTTTTGTTTTTCCAAACTTATTCCAAATTTTTTTTTTTTAGTTTTTTTCAATACTTTTGCCTGAAAAAAACAGTGGTCTGGAAAAATAATTAGCAAAACTTCAGCTCCATAAAAATTTTTAAAACGTTATTTTAATTGGGGATTGCAAAATTATTGTCCTTTTTACTATGACCTATTGGTTTTTTCAATTATACCTATTCTTCTTTTATTCGGACTTCCTACCAGTGGCGTTGCGGGGGTTGGTGTCACCCTGGGCGGCATCTTTGGTGTCACCCGGGACGGCTTTCCTTTGGTGTCACCCGGGACGGCATCTTTTGTCACCCGGGACGGCATCTTTGGTGTCGCCAGGGCCGGCATCTTTGGTGTCGCCAGGGGCGGCATCTTGGTGTCACCCCCATAAAATCCAAGGGCTTTGAGATGGGGGAAGTAAACTCCAGCTACGTCACTACTGCATGACCAGTGACGTCACTACTGCATGACCAGTGACGTCACTACTGCATGATAAAATGATAAAATAAATAATCGTAGTAATATTGAGGAAACATAAACTCAAATACCACTTTGAGTACAGGCAATAGATCCTACATTTGTTCATCTTCAACAATGAAAAAAAAACTAGAAAAATAAAGAAAAACATTGCAATATGAGTGAAACACTAGTGCCGATTTGACCTTGAGTACAGGTAATATCTCAATCTCAATGAATCAGATCTTACATTTCCTTGCCTTTAATCCTGCAAAATCATCTATCACACCATCAAAATCAATGATTTTCCCTATATGACCTATTTGTACTCTGTAATCATATAATAGGCTATATAGAAACAAAGGATTTTTCTCTTTTGTTGGTGCAGCAATGTTTTGGGTATTAGTGTCACCTTCTTTAGAGGCTCTGTGGTGTCACCCGGGGCGGCACCCAACCTCCCTTATGACGCCACTGCTTCCTACAATGAATATATTCACCACTCACTATAATTATGCTAAGGACGAAAATATTTTAAGTAGTGTGGGTACAGTATATGCAATTTTTTAGGCCTAGCTCTATTGCTCACTTAATATATGATAGTGTAATGGGAGATTTCAACTTTAGACAAATTGACTGGAGCAATTTGACAGGAAATTTAGAGTCAAGTGACTTCCTTGATACGATTCAGGATTGTTTTTTGAAACAGTTGGTGACAGAACCAACTAGAGGAAATAACCTGCTAGACTTGGTTCTTGCCAGCAGGGAATCGCTAATTAATAATCTTGAGGTTAATGATGAGTTTGGGGAAAGTGATCACAAATCACCAGTTTTAATATATCATGGAATTACCCTAATAATGGCAATCAAGTCTCTGTCCCTGACTTCCGCCTGGCTGTTTAATAGGACTGAAAAATTACCTGGGTGGGGCTGAACTGGAATGACCTGACAGTGGGTCAGGTAGGTGGTGATTGCCAATATGACGTTTTCCAGAGAATAGTTCTAGCTGCTCAGACAACTTATGTTCCTAATAGGGAAATCAGATCAAACAAAAATGATCCTAAATGGATGAACAATAGATTAAAACATCTCATTGGTCAAAAGAGAGGCATATATAGGCGAACCAAAAGAGGAGAGGGGCAAATAAATAAACAATATATTAAGTTAAAAAGATAAATAAAAAAGGGAAGAAAAGAAAAGCAAAAAGAGACTATGAGGTTAAAGTTGCAAGAGAATCGAAGACTAATCCAAAAGGATTTTTTCAGGTATACAGAAGTAAGTTTTTACACAGGAAGATACTAGCGATATTCCAGAAATAATAAATTATGTAGAACAGGACGATAGTAAACTATGCATGATTAGGGTCACAAGTGACATGGTCCTTAGACAAATAGATAAATTAAAACCTAACAAATCTCCAGGCCCTGATGAACTGTATGCAAGGGTTCTAAAGGAATGTAAAGAGGAGCTTAGCAAACCTATGGCTAATCTTTTCAACATATCACTGCAAACTGGCATGGTGCCAGATAAGAGGAAAATGGCAAATGTAATACCTATTTTCAAAGCAGGTGACAGGTCCTTAGCTTCGAACTATAGACTAATAAGCCTAACCTCCATAGTGGGAAAATTTATGGAATCAATAATTGCCGAGGCAACTCGCAGCCATCTTGAAAAGCATAAATTAATCAACGAATCTCAACACGATTTTACAAAAAGGGCGTTCCTGCCTTACAAATTTAATAACTTTTTCACTAAGGAGGTAGATCATGGTAATGAATATGATATTGTGTATATGGACTTCAGTAAGGCTTTTGATAGAGTCCCACATCAGAGACTATTGAGGAAAATCAAGGCACACGGAATAGGAGTATTTTTTTTTCCTGGATAGAGGCATGGTTGACAAATAGGGAGCAGAGAGTTTGCATAAATGGGGAGAAATCAGAGTGGGGAAGCGTCCAAGCGGTGTTCCACAGGGGTCAGTACTGGGCCCCTTGTTCACAATCTACATAAACGACATAGATGAGGGAATAAATAGCGACATAAGCAAATTTGCCGATGACACCAAAATAGGCCGTCCAATTCATTCAAATGAGGACATTAGAGCACTCCAGGAAGATTTGAATAGACTGATGCAGTGGTCGGAGAAGTGGCAGATGCAGTTTAATATAGATAAATGCAAAGTTCTAAATATTGGACAGGACAATAACCATGCCACATATAAACTAAATAATGTAGATCTTAATACTACTGATTGCGAAAAAGGATTTAGGAGTTCTGGTTAGCAGAATCTAAAACCAAGACAACAGTGCATAAGTGTTCGCAAAAAAGCAACAGAATCCTTGGCTTCATATCAAGAAACATAAATAATAGGAGTCCTCAGGTTGTTCTTCAACTCTATATATCCTTGGTTAGGCCTCATCTAGATTATGCTGCACAGTTTTGGTCACCGTATTACAGAATGGATATAAATGCTCTGGAAAACGTACAAAGGAGGATGACTAAGTTGATCCCATGTATCAGAAATCTTCCCTATGAGGATAGACTGAGGGCCCTGAATCTGCACTCTCTAGAAAGGCGTAGAATTAGGGAGGATATGATTGAGGTGTATAAGGGAAAACAGGAATAAATAAAGGGGATGTAAATACGTGCTAAAAATATTTAGTATTGACAGGACTCGCAGCAATGGCTTTAAGTTGGATAAATTCAGATTCAGGAAGGACATAGGAAAGCATTGGTTTGGTAATAGAGTTGTCGATGAGTGGAACAAACTCCCGAGTACAGTTATAGAGGCTAAAACGTTGTGTAGTTTTAAAATAGGCTAGATAAATATATGAGTGGGTGCGGGTGGGTGTGAGTTGGTCCTGACTAGCTTGTGCTACTAGGTCAGATGCCGTGCTCCTTTAATGAATGTAACCGGGACCTGGCTGGGTCGGGGCATTGGCTTAAGCCGGTAGGAGACTTGGACCTGCCTCGCATGGGCCAGTAGGCCTGCTGCAGTGTTCCTTCTTCCTTATGTTCTTATGTTATCAGGCTTGTATATGCTTTTGAAATTGAAAAGGCTTTGTTTCACTGTACAGCCTGGTTGATCAGACCCTGATTCACCATGAGGTCTGGTCTCAGACCGAGCCGCGGGGGCGTTGATCCCCGAAACCCTCTCCAGGTAAACAGCGATTTTCGCTTTACAGCAGTAGCCCGGAACCTAACCTGCTGTATAGTTGGTCATAGTGAATGACTGTCCCTATCCATTTTTTTTCCATTTATAAATGGACAGTCGATCACTACCACAATAATGATCATATAAGTATCAAAAAATAAGTATGTCGTTTTTTCGATAATGTATAATATTAAGGAATTGGTATGTGTCAGTATATAGCAATTAACTTTCAAATTTACATTTGTTTTTATGTCATGTATACATACAGGTTAAAATCTGTACGTAACCACATACAACATGTCATCCCAGCAAAAGAAGTTTTATAAGGCGTTATCTCAAACAAAGTCGTCAATATGACACACAATTGTGATATAAATTAATATCATGGAATTGTGTCCTCTATAATTATCTTTGTGATAAGTAATAACGTGGTTTAGATTTCCTGTTAGTTCTGTGATGAGGTGTTACATTTAACACACGAGGCCTGGTCTCAGACCGGGCCTCGGGGGCGTTGACCCCCGAACCCTCTCCAGGTAAACACAAACACAATTTTCACCTTATCAGTCCTTCTGACACGATGGAAAAATAGACACAAATGCAGTATAAGGCGAACCTTTATTGACTACGTTTCGCTCACACAGTGAGCTTGGGGTCTGAAGGAAGACTTGCGGCAAAAATAATGTGGTAATTGACCATTAAGTCTAGCGTACGATTAACGAAGAATAGTCGTCTGTAAATATATGATAAATTTGTGATTAATAGAATGACAGTAAAAATAAAAAAATTATGCATGAAGAAATATAGATTTCACTAACAGATGGGACGGGTTATTTGTACGTCAGGTGTTATGGGTCTAGCCAGACGCCACCAGCAAACTGCCAACTGTTCTGTGAAAATTCAACTCTGAAGTAAATAGTAAAAGACTGTCATGATCTTCGATAATGCAGATAATTCAGAGACCCGAGGGGTTGGTAAATTAGGCACATGTGCAACACTTGGATACCTTTATTGTGGAAACGTTTCACCACATAGGGGCTTCATCAGTCTAATACAAAGAAGAATAGTGATGATCAGAAGAAGATTGAGGTAATCAGTCTCTCAGTCTCGAGAGGATGTAATCCGTCCATCAATCTTAATGGGCTGATTACATCGTAGCAAACAATCCATTCTTAGCAAAGTAGAAAAGTTTAGTATCCCAAGGAACGGTTGTGGCTCCATTATTGTCTATCATCCTCATAATAGACAAAAACACCTACCACAGGTTTGCATCAGTGTTTGCGGAAACAGGACAAGTGGTTCTTGACGAGGGTCTTAATCATGTGATGACCCGCCACTGCAGCTTTTGGTCATCTGACCAAGGCCTTTAAAAATCAATATTATGTAAGACTCATTGTTTCTATACAAAGGTAATGTTAGTTTAAATTTATTGCAATTCAGAATGATTTCATTTGTGTTATTTTATACACCATTTTTAAAAAGTTTATTGTAATTAATATAATCAAGTGATATTATTTCAATATAAATTTAACTATTGTTGTAATATAATTTAATATACTGATAATGGATGAAAAAAAAAAAATCCGAAGAGTGAAAGATAATTAATAAACTGGATATCTTGCGATGATATTCTTGGCACATTTAATCCAACTTTTCATAGTAATGTACACATACACACTCACATATATATTGTGTATATGTACACACTCAGTGGCCACTTTAATAGGTGCACCTGTATACCTAATATATCTAATCAGCCAATCACGTGATAGCACCTCAGTGACTAAAAGGATGAAGATATGGTCAAGAGGTTCACTTATTTCTCAGACCAAATATCAGAATGGGGAAGAAATGTGATCTAAGTGACTTTGACGGTGGAATGATGGTTGGTGCCTGACGGAAGAGGAAGTTTGGTATCTCACAGACTGCTGATCTTCAGGGAGTTTCCCGCACAGGAGTCTTTAGAGTTTACAGAGAATAGTGTGAAAAACACAAAACATTGAGTGAGAGGAAGTTCTGTGGACGAGAATCTCGCCTTGTTGATGAGAAAGCTCGGAGGAGAATGGCCAGACTGGTTCAAGCTGACAGCTGAAGATTGAAAAAACGTCCCTGGTTTGACGAATCGCCATTTCTGCTGCAACATGCAGATGGTAGGGGTCAGAATTTAAAGTAAAACTTTGGGATCTGGTGAAACGGAAGATTCACACTATGAATGTGCAGCCGACAAATCTGCATCAACTTTTTGACGCTATCATGTTAATATGGGCCAGGATCTCTTAAGGAATGTTGAACTCATGCCACGAAGAATTCAGGCTGCTCTGTGTAAAGGGAGAAGGGCCCTCCCAGGCCTAGAAGGATGTAGGATGTCCTAATGACGTGGCCACTGAGTATATATATATATATATATATATATATATATATATTATATATATATATATAAAATGGATGTCTTAAAATTCTCAAAGGAATATTTATATATATATATATATATATATATATATATATATATATATATATATATTTATATATATATATATATATATATATATATATATATATATATATATATTATATATATATATATACTCAGTGGCAACGTCATTAGGACATCCTACATCCTTCTAGGCCTGGGTAGGGCCCTTCTCCCTAAATATATATATATATATATATATATATATATATATATATATATATATATATATATATATATATATATATATATATATATATTTCCTTTGAGAATTTTAAAACATCCATTTTTAATGTTCAAATTTTTGATGAATTAAACTATATTTTTATTCCTTTGAATATTCCACGGCTAGTTAACCTTGAATTAATGACTGTCGATTGTCGGGAAGATGAAGACCTTCTGGAGTGAGGACTCGAAGTAAGGAGCTTGTCTCATTTTTCACCTTCCTCTGTCATCATCCTTACTGTGTTAACATTGTAGTGGGATCGTCGCAACACGCTCTCTATGGGCTCCTTGCAGCCGTACTCTCCAGCTGGTCGACCAAAGTGTCCACAAATAAGGATCCTGCAAAGACCAATATTCCTGAGGGTATTAATGGAATTAGGGAAAGTGAGTAAAGTATGAATAATGCGTGAGCATGCGTTTTGTTGATGTTTTAACGGGTATTGTTTAACAGGGCACAATAGCAGTACCTTTGACGTTCCTGGCAGCCTTCTCGTACCACTTGGTGGCGTAGGCGACGAGGGTATCAGCGAAAGGATTGATATCATATACATCCTCAAACTTTCCGTAGGTGTTTTCCCAGCTGGTACTGGTATCCTTCTTCAGTAGCGAACGGCCGTCTGTCGCTGTCGCCTTATAGTTTTCTGCAATATAGATTAGCTTTTATCCTGAAGATTGTAGATGCTTTCGTGTGTTCGCGACTCTCTGGAGCAATTGACTGTGTTACGGAATTGTGATGAAGCTGTTGCAGAATTGAATTATTAAATTATGCAACTTAATACTGTCCTATATAATTATAAGAATTTCTAATACCGTACAAAAACATATTTCACGATTAAGTATGATTATTTTTTTATATACTCACCTGTAGAAGGGGTTATTACCACATCATTTCGTCTTCTGTCGGCACAAGCTTGGATGAAGAAGAGCTTAGGCTTCATAAACAACCAATTAATTTCCGTAATGGGTTGTATAAGTTCCGAACGTTTATGGATTTCACCTTTCTCTAAATGTAAATATGTCTTGTCACCGTGGCTCATGAACCACACAACCAGGCTGAAAAGCGGAACATCGTTCTGTGTTATAAATTAGAGGACTCGAATGTCTGTGTGGCGTCCCAGAATTATTACATGTAATTGTCGACGAATTTCGTGCAAGAGAAATGTCGTACTGGAGTCAGTATACTGAAAGGAACGACAGTTTAATTTTCAGTTAATACTAATACTTTAAACTTTAACAGGACATAAAGGTTTTCCTGTCACATCATTCACAAGACTTCCTCACTCAGACTGAGATGAACTGAAACACGGTTACCTGTCGTAGAACTGGTTCCTTGATGCCTTCAATTCACTGATAACACTTTGTACTTTTCGTTTATCCGGGTTGATCTCCACGTGAACATCGTATTTGAAAACATTCTCAAATAATTCTTTGACGTTTATCCGGTCGTGGCAGGACCCGTCGCGGTTCTCCTCCACGTTAAATATGATGCAGAGGCCGGGAGGGTGAGAAGCCAAAGGATACCTGCTAACTTGGTCCAAGAGTCTGTCAATACGAGGGTCACCGTCACACTTGTTCTTCTTCATTGACTCAAAAATATTATTGAGCGAGTGCGTATAGAGCCGGTTTAAAACCTTCTTTGAAATTAGTGTGATAATGAAGTAGAAAAATGCCGTTTCCTTTAGTCCTGGTTTTTCCCTAAAATCAGCAGCATTTACTTGAAGATTCTGTAATTGCTGTCTAACTGTTTTGGAGACTTCATGACCCTCCTGACGCAGGAGCTCATACATGATGCAAACTTCCTCTTCCGTCAACGTATTACAAATATTCATGAGGACCTTGTTCTCAGAATATACAAAGTATTGTTTCCTCCATTTTTGCCCATCCTTCTCAGGGTAAATAGGTATTTTCTTTGAGGTAATGATGTTTTCCGCGGCCGTTCTGATTTCTGACTGAACGCAGTAGCCGAACTTAGTCATTACCTCGAGGAACTGAAGGATATTCTTCTCATCTTCGTTCAGATTCTCGTGTGTTCGTTCGAAGTTTGACTTGAGTGAGAAGCTGCTGACTTTCTCTTCCTTCATATTCCCGCACTTGTCAATTAAATCCATATTATATGTCTTGAACTGCTGTCGTATTCGGTCAAGGTTTCTGTCCTCCAGTGCTCTCTGGAAATGGAAGGAGAGCTCTTAAATAACATTAAAAAAGAAAACAAAATCAGCTGCTTCTATAAAAGAGAGAAGGGAGAGCGTAGACCGCTCGCTGTCAACCCACTGGCTACCTCAGGCCCGCAGGGCGGCAGCTTACGGCTCCTTAAATTTTTCCTTTCCCCAATCCAGTTCACGAGAGTTTAAAATTGATATAAGTGATTTTCTTTAACGACATGCAATGTTTAGCCTAAAATTAGCTTCAGTAATAATCTAAATGGGACGCTGTATTAATAAAATTTAATTTTAGAAACAATTAAGGATTAACAAAGTAAAATAATACAGTTTTTAATTGTATTAATAAAATAATTTATATTTTTCCACAAATATTTCAGATAGTTTGATTTTTATAGTATCACGTTTTCGTAGCATGAAAAGTAAAGTTTACAGTATCTTGCCTTAAAAACCTCAGCCCTTATGACACTGGAGTCCAGATCTCTGTTTTGGCCGCTGCTTGGTAGTTCCACAACCTGTCAAAACAATACTGATATACTGTATATCTGACACCAAGGACGAGGCAGCTACACTGGGTTATGATGAAGTCAACACAACTTAAAAGCAAGAAGAGTAAACTGGCCTCATGATGTCAAAAGTAACGTGTTAGCTACCTTGCATATATATTTTTTTTATTATATTGTGTCAGCTCAGTCTTGGGTGTTGAGAAGACTGTCATTGTGAGTTTAGAAACTTTCCACATCAGCTGTCCCAGAGGGATGGAGAGAAATGGCATATAATGCTGACAAGATGCATATAGACAGAAATGCAGTTTAATGCAAGACTTTGGTGACAACGTTTCGCCCATACAGTGGACTTTATCAAGTCGCAAACAGATCTGTTTGTGACTTAATATAGCAAACTGTCTGGGCGAAACGTTGTCAACAAAGAATTGCAATATATTGCAGTTGTGTCCCTAAGAAATAACTCGCCTTACCAAGGGATGACTCACCTTCCTGATGGATGACTCACCTTCCTGAGGGATGACTCACCTTCCTGAGGGATGACTCACCTTCCTGAGGGATGACTTACCTTCCTCACCACCTATCTGTGTAATGACTCACCTTCCTCACTACCTCTCTGTGAGATGACTTACCTTCCTCACCACCTATCTGTGTGATGACTTACCTTCCTCACCACCTATCTGTGTGATGACTTACCTTCCTCACCACCTATCTGTGTGATGACTTACCTTCCTCACCACCTATCTGTGTGATGACTTACCTTCCTCACCACCTATCTGTGTAATGACTTACCTTCCTCACCACCTCTCTGTGAGATGACTTACCACCTTATCATCTACCTGAGAGATGACTTACCGTCATCACCGCCACCCTCTGGGATGATTCACCTTGCTCATTACCTTCCTGTGGTTAGATAACTTACCTTTTTAGGGTTTATGCAGAGGAAAAGGATCTTGGGTAGGTCTTCATCTTTGATTTGTTCCATCAGTTGCTCCAAGGTAACCAGTGAAGTGTCTGCCATCAGCTCTGTGCAGCACAGACACTCAATGTTATCTCGTAGCTTATCACAAAGTCAGAGTTGCATATTTATCTCTCATATAAGAACATAAGAACATAAGAAAGAAGGAACACTGCAGCAGGCCTACTGGCCCATGCGAGGCAGGTCCAAATCTCCCACCGGCTTAAGCCAATGCCCCGACCCATCCAGGTCAGGTTACATTCACTTAAGGAAGGAGCACGGCATCTGACCTAGTAGCACAAACTAGTCAGGTCCAACTCACACCCACCCGCACCCACTCATATATTTATCTAGCCTATTTTTAAAACTACACAACGTTTTAGCCTCTATAACTGTACTCGGGAGTTTGTTCCACTCATCGACAACTCTATTACCAAACCAATGCTTTCCTATATCCTTCCTGAATCTGAATTTATCCAATTTAAAGCCATTGCTGCGAGTCCTGTCAATACTAGATATTTTTAGCACGCTATTTACATCACCTTTATTTATTCCTGTTTTCCATTTATACACCTCAATCATATCCCCCCTAATTCTACGCCTAGGGCCCTGAATCTGCACTCTCTAGAAGAGAGTGCAGATTCAGGGCCCTCAGTCTATCCTCATAGGGAAGATTTCTGATACATAGAATCAACTTAGTCATCCTCCTTTGTACGTTTTCCAAAGCATTTATATATTATTAATTAATTGCTATATGTCAAGCGACCTCAGCCAAAGCGACTACTTTATTGTGCAACTGATAGCCATCCTGTAGACTGTAGTTATTTTTTTATTGTTAACCCCCGTATTCATCCTGTGGACGATAGTAGTTAGTTTGCCTACCTAGTCTATATGGAGGGTGTTCGGAGGGGGTCAATACTCCCGCGGTTCGGTCCATTATCAGGCAAGGCTTCCGGTGGATCTGGGCCTGATCAACCAGGTTGTTACTACTGGCAGCACTCCAACGTACAAACCACAGCCCAACTGGTCAGGTACTAACTTTAGAAATCTACCCAGCTCCCTCTTGAAGACAACCATGCGTCTATTGGTAATTCCCTTTTTGTACGATGGGAGGCTGTTGAACAGTCTTGTGAACCCTATGTTTACTCACTTTACAATAGTAGTTAACCTAGTCACTAATATGAATCTCTTACCCCTCCTTTGGGCGGTAGAGGATAGTTCAGTGTGCACTCTATATCCAACCAAGGGGCGAGCAGACGTAGATCGGCTAGGCTCCGTCGTTGTGTATTTATGTAATATATAATATCTTTATTTACTACAAGTACATGTACAAGGTATACAGGCCTAGCTGACATCAATGATATACTACTATATAGAAAGCCGCTTGTTGTGCTGAGCATTTCAGGCAAATTAGGTCAGTTTTGTCCCAGGATGCGACCCACACCAGTCGACAAACACCCAGGTACCCATTTTTAAACTGATGGGTGAACAGGGACAGCAGGTGTCTTACCGGAGGAGATTCGTACTGCGGACTTCAGTGTGAGCTGAGTGCGCTAGCGATCGACCTACGGGACACCTAATACATTACCCTATAACAGACCATCCGCTTGGTTTCTTACTACCTTCACTTTGCTGGACCCAACGCAACAGTCTGTCCAGCAGGCCAGTATGTGATGTTAGGCTAGTATGTGATGTTAGGCCAGTATGTGATGTTAGGCCAGTATGTGATTTTAGGCCAGTATGTGATGTTAGGCCAGTATGTGATGTTAGGCCAGTATGTGATTTTAGGCCAGTATGTGATGTTAGGCCAGTATGTGATGTTAAGCCAGTAGGAAAATAGGAGGCTGAAGCTTCGCCTAGATGGGTGTGGGTGTGGGAGTGAGTGTGAGATGGTTGGAGCTGGTAAGGAGGAAATGGCTACCAACAGTGAAAGTGGCAGCCGCTTTAAGTGGCAAGTGGTTCACAATTCAGGAAGAAGGAAGATAAGGAAGGTTAATAGAGAAGATGTGAAGGTAGGAAATCGATTCTCTGTTCTCCAGGACGAGTGTACTTCAGTGGTCAGTGAGGTTAAAGGTACCACTGACTCCCCTGCTAATCAAGGTAAGAATATTCTGATTGTGGGAGACTCTCAGGTAAGATATATGGACCGTGCTTTTTGTAACAGAGACAGGAAGGTCAGACAGAGGGTGTGCCTCCCAGGAGCTGGTGTTGGTGACATAGTCATCAGGTTGGATAATATTATGTCAGGTAATGGGAACAAGCCCATTATCTGTCTTAGTGCTGGTGGAAATGACATTGGGAAGGGCAGGAGACAGGAGCTACTTGATAAGTACAGGTCAGCCATAGAAGTCGTTAGGTCTAAGGGAGGTATCCCAATCATATGTAGCATTTTGCCTAGAAAGGGAGTGGGCAATGAATGGATGTCTAGGGCAATTGGTATAAATTGCTGGCTAGACAGGTACTGCAAGGAACTTGCAATTCCATTCATTGATAACTGGGACAAATTCTATGGCAAACGTGATATGTATGCAAGGGATGGGGTTCATCTCTCTGGGGCTGGAGTGATTGCATTAGCCGATACGATTGAGGGGGTCATTGGAGACTTGTCTAGGACTTTAAACTGATAGATTATAGAGGTATGGGTGTTTGTGGAAACAATCAGGCTGTAGTATTAGGCCTGGAAACAGCAGATATTACCAGGATACCTCAGGGATATGTTTAAAAAACAATATTCAAAATAAAGTTTGTAAATGCAAAGCAATTGATCAACAAACAAAGAGAGATAGTAGAGGGCAACGAGTGACTAGCTCCCTTAAGGTTTACTATACAAATAGTAGGAGTCTAAGAAATAAGATAGATGAGCTAAGATTACTTGCAAGTGCAGGTAATATAGATATTATTGCTATAACAGAGACCTGGTTCAACCTGAAAGATAGAGAAATGCCTTCCGAGTGCAACATTCAGGGTTACAAACTATTCCACACTGATAGGGTCAACAGGAAGGGTGGTGGAGTGGCGATGTATGTCAGAGATAATTTAAATTGTTGTGTTAGACATGATATAAGATTAGAAACAGCGGACACAGAATCTGTTTGGCTACAGTTTCTCGAGGGTCGTGAAAAATTAATTTTGGGTGTGATTTACAGGCCCCCAAGTCTGGATAGGGAGTGCAGTAAGCTGCTATGGGACGAAATTCATAAGGCGTCTAGATATGAAAATGTTGTGTTAATGGGAGATTTTAACTTTAGACAAATTGATTGGAACAATGAGACAGGTAATCTCGAGTCTAGTGACTTTCTTGATACGGTTCAGGATTGTTTTTAAAACAGTTTGTGACAGAACCAACTAGAGGTAGCAACTTGCTTGATTTGGTTCTTGCCAACAAAGAATCACTAATTAATAATCTTGAGGTTAATGAAGAGCTTGGGGAAAGCGATCACAAATCACTTAGCTTTAATATATCATGGAATTACCCAGGTAACTGCAATCAAGTCTCTGTTCCAGACTTTCGTGTTGCCGACTTCATGGGGCTGAGAATTACCTAGGTGGGCTAAATTGGGATGACCTGACTATGGGTCAGGTAGGTGGTTTTGGTTGCCAATATGACGTTTTTCAGAGCGTAGTTCTAGCTGCCCAGACAACCTTTGTTCCAAGTAGGGAAATTAGATCTAACAAAAATGATCCTAAATGGATGAACAATAGATTAAAACATCTCATTGGTCAAAAGAGAGCATATATAGGCGTATCAAAAGAGGGATGGACAGATAAGAAATCAATATTTTCAATTAAAGAGAGAAATAAAAAAGGAATAAGAAAAGCAAAAAGGGATTATGAGGCTAAGGTCGCAAGGGATTCGAAGACTAACCCAAAGGGTTCTTTCAGGTATACAGAAGTAAGATTAGGGACAAGATAGGCCCACTTAAGAGTAACTCAGGACAAATCACGGACAGTGATAAGGATATGTGTGAAATTTTCAATACTTACTTCCTCTCAGTTTTTACTCAGGAAGATACTAGCGGAATTCCAGAAATAATAAATTATGTAGAACTGGAAGATAATAGACTATGCTCGATTGGGGTAACTAGTGACATGGTCCTCAGACAAATAGAGAAATTAAAACCTAACAAATCCCCAGGCCCTGATGAACTGTTTGCAAGAGTTTTAAAGGAATGTAAAGAGGAACTTAGCAAACCTTTGGCAAATCTTTTCAATATATCACTACAAACTGGCATAGTGCCAGACAAGTGGAAAAGGGCAAATGTAATACCTATTTACAAGGCAGGTGACAGGTCCTTAGCTTCGAACTATAGACCAATAAGCCTTACCTCCATAGTTGGTAAATTTATGGAATCAATAATTGCCGAGGCAATTCGTAGCCATCTTGAAAAGCATAAATTGATTAATGAATCTCAACACGGTTTTACTAAGGGGCGTTCCTGTCTTACGAATTTACTAACTTTTTTCACTAAGGTGTTTGAGGAGGTAGATCATGGTAATGAATATGATATTGTGTATATGGACTTCAGTAAGGCTTTCGATAAAGTTCCCCATCAGAGGCTACTGAGGAAACTTAAGGCACACGGAATAGCAGGAGAAATTTTTTCCTGGGTAGAGGCATGGTTGACAAATAGGCGGCAGAGAGTTTGCATAAATGGAGAGAAATCAGAATGGGGGCGCGTCTCAAGCGGTGTTCCACAGGGGTCAGTTTTGGGCCCCTGTTGTTTACAATTTACATAAACGACATAGATGAGGGAATAAATAGTAACATAAGTAAATTTGCTGATGACACCAAAATAGGTCGTCCAATTCATTCAAATGAGGACATTAGAGCACTCCAGGATGATTTGAATAGACTGATGCAGTGGTCGGAGAAGTGGCAGATGCAGTTTAATGTAAACAAATGCAAAGTTCTAAATGTTGGGCAGGACAATAACCATGCCACATATAAGCTGAATAATGTAGATCTTATTACTTGTGATTGCGAGAAGGATTTAGGAGTTCTGGTTAGTAGTAATCTGAAGCCAAGACAACAGTGCATAAGTGTTCGCAATAAAGCTAACAGAATCCTTGGCTTCATATCAAGAAGTATAAATAATAGAAGTCCTCAGGTTGTTCTACAACTCTATATATCTTTGGTTAGGCCTCATTTAGATTATGCTGCACAGTTCTGGTCACCGTATTACAGAATGGATATAAATGCACTGGAAAACGTACAAAGGAGGATGACAAAGTTGATCCCATGTATCAGAAATCTTCCCTATGAGGATAGACTGAGGGCCCTGAATCTGCACTCTCTAGAAAGGCGTAGAATTAGGGGGGATATGATTGAGGTGTATAAATGGAAAACAGGAATAAATAAAGGGATGTAAATAGCGTGCTGAAAATATCCAGCCAAGACAGGACTCGCAGCAATGGTTTCAAGTTGGAAAAGTTCAGATTCAGGAAGGATATAGGAAAGCACTGGTTTGGTAATAGAGTTGTGGATGAGTGGAACAAACTCCCGAGTACCGTCATAGATGCTAAGACGTTGTGTAGTTTTAAAAATAGGTTAGATAAATACATGGGTGGGTGTGGATGGGTGTGAATTTGGACCTGACTAGCTTGTATTACCAGGTCAGTAGCTGTACTAATTCCTTAAGTGGAAGTGACCTGACCAGGTGGTCGGCTGACCAGGTGGTCAACTAGACAATTATATGAGTGGGTGCGGTTGGGTGTGAGTTGGTCCTGACTAGCCTGTGCTAGGTCAGATGCAGTGTTCCCTCCTTAAGTGAATGTAACCTGACCTGGCTGGGTCGGGGCTTAAGCCGTTGGAGATTTGGACCTGCCTCGCATGGGCCAGTAGGCCTGCTGCAGTGTTCCTTCTTTCTTATGTTCTTATGTTCTATGTGATGTTATGCCAGTATGTGATGTTAGGCCAGTATGTGATGTTAGGCCAGTATGTGATGTTAGGCCAGTATGTGATGTTAGGTCAGTATGTGATGTTAGGCCAGTATGTGATGTTAGGCCAGTATGTGTTGTTATGCCAGTATGTGATGTTATGCCAGTATGTGTTGTTATGCCAGTATGTGATGTTATGCCAGTATGTGTTGTTATGCCAGTATGTGATGTTATGCCAGTATGTGATGTTAGGCCAGTATGTGTTGTTATGCCAGTATGTGATGTTATGCCAGTATGTGTTGTTATGCCAGTATGTGATGTTAGGCCAGTATGTGATGTTAGGCCAGTATGTGATGTTAGGCTAGTATGTGATGTTAGGCCAGTATGTGATGTTAGGCCAGTATGTGATGTTAGGCCAGTATGTGATGTTAAGCCAGTATGTGATGTTAGGCCAGTATGTGATGTTAGTCCAGTATGTGATGTTAGGCCAGTATGTGATGTTAGGCCAGTATGTGATGTTAGGCCAGTATGTGATGTTAGGCCAGTATGTGATGTTAGGCCAGTATGTGATGTTAGGCCAGTATGTGATGTCAGGCCAGTGTGTGATGTTAGGCCAGTATGTGATGTTAGGCCAGTATGTGATGTTAGGCCAGTATGTGATGTTAGGCCAGTATGTGATGTTAGGCCAGTATGTGATGTTAGGCCAGTATGTGATGTTAGGCTAGTATGTGATGTTAGGCCAGTATGTGATGTTAGGCCAGTATGTGATGTTAGGCCAGTATGTGATGTTAGGCCAGTATGTGATGTTAGGCCAGTATGTGATGTTAGGCCAGTATGTGATGTTAGGCCAGTATGTGATGTTAGGCCAGTATGTGATGTTAGGCCAGTATGTGATGTTAGGCCAGTATGTGATGTTAGGCCAGTATGTGATGTTAGGCCAGTATGTGATGTTAGGCCAGTATGTGATGGTTCACATAACTAACTTGTTGATGTTGAAATTAATACATGTAATGAGTAGGTAAAAATCTGAATTATGTTTCTGACGTCTTGCTGTTACGTTGAGATTATTGTTTATATATATATATTTTTTTTTTTTCATATGCTAAATGCAAAATACACTTGAAATCGATATGATTAATTGTTTTTACGGGAAGCGTTAAAGCGTTTGCGTCATTCAGCGCAAGGTGTAATGGAGGCTCGATCCTCCGTCTGCTTAATGAAAAACAGGTCCCCTGTATGTTTATAATTTAAATTCCTGCAAATGTGTGTCCGTTCAAAGAGGGGTGCCTTGAAGGGCTCATGATTCAAGGAACTGGAGTTACCTTCGGCTTCTTGCGATCAAACCTGGTTACCAGTCATCCCCCCCCCCTCCTCCATTCCCTTGGAGGGTGAAGTGTATACTCGTAGCTTACCAGCAGAAGGTGAAGTTTCCATTTGTTGCTTTTCTGATAAGGGTGAAGTTCCCACTTTCCGGGTGCCAAAAGCGGATGAAGAGAGCATTGAGGACTTCCTTTTTCTATCAGTCGAGAATGAGATGTTCGTATTTCTCCTGCCAGTGGAATGTAACGCACCCATCGTGGTCCTTTCTGCTCCCTCACTAACCTATCCACTGCATTATTCTGAGCTCTGATGTTCCAAGTAATCTCATCTTATCAATATATATCACTAAAATTTTTTTAAAGATAAATGTGTGTGTTCGTAAGCGTGGAAGTGTGTGTGTGTGTACTCACCTAATTGTGTTTGCAGGGGTCGAGACTCAGCTCCTGGCCCCGCCTCTTCGCTGTCCGCTACTGGGTCTCTGCTCTCCCTGCTCCATGAGCTTTATCATACCTTGTCTTAAAACTATGTATGGTTCCCGCCTCCACTATATCGTTCGCTAGACTATTCCACTTCCTAACTACTCTATGGCTGAAGAAATGCTTCCTAACATCCCTTTGACTCATCTGAGTCTTCAGCTTCCAGTTGTGTCCCCTTGTTTCTGTGTTCCCTCTCTGGAACATCCTGTCACTATCTACCTTGTCGATTCCCTGCAGTATTTTGTATGTCGTTATCACGTCTCCTCTAACCCTTCTGTCCTCCAGTGTTGTTAGTCCTATTTCCCTCAACCTTTCTTCATATGGCATTCCCCTGAGCTGTGGAACTAGCCTTGTCGCAAACCTTTGCACTTTCTCTAATTTCTTGACGTGCTTGACCAGGTGTGGGTTCCAGACTGGTGCTGCATACTCTAGTATGGGCCTGACGTACACGGTGTACAGTGTCTTGAACGATTCCTTGTTAATTTTAGGTTTGCCAGTCGCCCATATGCTGCCGCGGTTATCTGGTTGATGTGTTTCCGGAGACGTGCTTGGCGTTATACTCACCCCAAGGTCTTTCTCCTTTGATGAGGTTTGTAGCCTTTGTCCACCTAGCCTGTACTCTGTCAGCGGTCTTCTTTGCCCTTCTCCGATCCTCATGACTTTGCATTTGGTGGGGTTAAATTCGAGAAGCCAGTTGCTAGACCAGATGTCAAGCTTGTCCAGGTCTCTTTGAAGTCCTGCTTGGTCTTTATCCGATGTGATTCTCCTCATTAATTTCACATCATCTGCGAACAGAGACACTTCTGAGTCTATCCCGTCCGTCATATCATTCACATATACCAAGAATAGCACTGGTCCTAGGACTGACCCCTGCGGTACACCGCTCGTCACCGGCGCCCACTGTGATACCTCATCACGCACCATGACCCGTTATTGCCTCCCTGTGAGGTATTCCCTGATCCATTCCAGTGCCCTTCCTGTTATACACGCTTGGTCTTCCAACTTCTTTACTAATCTCATATGAGGAACTGTGTCGAAGGCCTTCCTGCAGTCCAGGAAAATGCAGTCAACCCACCCTTCTTTCTCTTGCCTTACCTCTGTTACTTTATCATAGAACTCCAGGAGGTTTGTTACACAGGATTTGCCTTCCCTGAATCCGTGCTGTCTGGCGTTGATTATCCTGTTCTGCTCCAGATGCTCCACCATTCTTTTCCTGACGATTTTCTCTAAGACTTTGAACACTATACACGTAAGTGACACTGGTTTATAGTTTAGTGCCTCTTTTCTGTCTCCTTTTTTAAAGATGGGGACTACGTTGGCCTTTTTCCATATCTCAGGTAGCTGCCCAGTTTCAAGGGATGTGTTGAATATTATGGTAAGTGGCACACTCAGCACCTCAGCTCCTTGTTGAAGGACCCACGGGGAGATATTGTCCGGACCCATCTCTTTTGAGGTATCAAGGTCACTGAGTAACTGCTTCACCTCCCCCTCAGTTGTGTGTATGCCCTCCAGCACTTGATACATCCCTTGTTGATGACGCACCCCGTCCTGTCTACCCAGCTGCCTTCCTGCCTCCACTGTGAATACTTCCTTAAACCTCGAGTTGAGCTCCCCACATACCTCTTGATCATTACTTGTGAGTTCCCCATCTCTCTTCTCAGCCTTATCACCTGGTCCTTGACTGTTGTCTTCCTTCTGATGTGACTGTACATCAGTTTCGGGTCAGACTTGACTTTCGATGCTATGTCATTTTCGTACTGTTTCTGGGCCTCCCTCCGTACCTGTGCATACTCGTTTCTAGCTCTTCAACTAATCTCTTTGTTTACTTGGGTTCTATGCCTTCTGTACCTTTTCCATTCTCTGACACTCTGAGCCTTCGCCTCCCTGCACCTTTGGGTAAACCAGGGGCTGTTTCTGGTCTTCCCATTTAATCTTTTTGCTTTGGGTATAAACCGTTCCTCTGCCTCCTTGCACTTTGCCACTACGTATTCCATCATTTCATTTACTGACTGTCCTTCCATTTCCCTTTCCCACAGAACCTCCTGCAGGAAATTCCTCATACCCGTGTAGTGTGTGTGTTCGTACGTGGAAGTGTGTGAGTGTTCGTAAGCGTGGAAATGTGTGAGTGTTCGTAAGGGTGGAAGTGTGTGAGTGTTCGTATGCGTGGAAGTGTGTGAGTGTTTGTATGCGTGGAAATGTGTGAGTGTTCGTAAGCGTGGAAGTGTGTGAGTGTTCGTAAGGGTGGAAGTGTGTGAGTGTTCGTATGCGTGGAAGTGTGTGAGTGTTCGTAAGCGTGGAAGTGTGTGAGTGTTCGTATGCGTGGAAGTGTGTGTTCGTATGCGTGGAAGTGTGTGAGTGTTCGTAAGCGTGGAAGCGTTTAGCCTTTTCATCCAAAAACCTTGACTTCCCAAGGAGAGACTATGTATACATGTTTTGCTTGTCCTGATGGCGACCCCCCTGCCCGGCAGCGTTGTATGACCCTTGTGGGTTTAGCGCTTCTTTTTTATTATAATAATGTCCCGAAGTGCCTTGTCCATCTCTTTTCCACCGCATCCCGGAGGGGTCATAACAATTCTCCAACAAGAATAATAGGAAGGCTTTCGCTTGCCACTTAGCGTGACCCAAAGACATGTCTATATATAATTCCCGACCCCACCAGCAACCAATGACAAATCTGCCCCTAGTTCCTTGTAAGCCACTTGTCAGTGTGATGAAAATTCCTGGTAAGCGAATGTAACATGTGTGTCTATATCACTGCATGTGGCAGGATTTGATGGTAGGGAGGCCACTGCCCAGGTACGGCTAGGCGCCAATACGTATATTTGGTGTCTGGCTGAGTGGATTAAGAACTGCGTATGTACGAATTATTGGTAGAAAGATTTAGGTAAAACTTTTGTAGATTCCTTCTCGCACTAGTCATCGGGAACATGATAAAATCGATGCTTTAGCACCTAGAAGAGGTGATCAGTCCAGGGACTGATCACCTCACACTACTACATGTCTTTCAACGTCTCAAGTATTGGACTGCTGAAGCCACTGACTGGTGAAAAGTCTGTTCAGTCGAAGAAGTCTACTATGTAGAAGCGTTTTAGAATAAAGGTATTTAACTGTTGCACATGTGTCTTAGTTACCAACTTGTTAGTATTGTATACCATTATCATATTCATAACACAACACAACTAATCAAAATAGCTCATTTTCAAATATTCCTCCAGCACGACGGCGGAAGATTCCGGCAAATTTGCAGAGTGTGAGATATTAGGATAATAACCCGCTTCCGCATGTTCCAGGCTGAGCGCACCCGCCATCTTGAGCTCCCAGTCTCATATTGATGTCAAAATTTGGATGAAATAAGACTTTGAAGATTGAGGGGAAGGAAGGAGGGAGATGGGTAATGTAGCTACATATTCCTTTTCCATAATGTTTGCCTGACGTAACTTGGGGCTCGTAATACATCTAGTCTCGCAAACACGGGCACAGCTTTAGATGTATAAGCGAACGTTGTCATGCTCATAGGCAGGTGTTCATGAAATAACTGCCTATTGTCAGTGTGTAGCTGGGTGGCAGGAGTAACCTAAGTTCTTGAGAGTGTGACAGGATTGTGATGGTAATCCTGGTTCTGTTCGAGGTGTGGCCGGGGATCGTCATTTAGAACCGTCATAATGATGTCTAGAATTGAGTTTATGTTTATTTTGTACAAGAGATGATGAGGTCACTGTATCCCAGTTGTTCTCTCACCTTTCCAGGAATCGCCAGCAGTCTGAATGATCAGAGACCGGGATGCGATGCGTGGACGGAGGACCGAGCCTCCACTACCCACTGCGCTGGCTGACCCACACCAGTTTTGATATTTATTATTATAATCGAAACCAAGCGCTAAACCTACAAGGGTCATACAGCGCTGTCACCAGTTTTGAGCTTTCCAAAATTATGATGACCCACTTCGCATGAGAGGGAGAGGTCATATACCAAGGTCAGAAACTGGTGTATCACATGAGGTAATCTTCGTGGTCACCTGAAAGAGTGTACCTGTTTAAACTTGATGTATCTCGTTCGCTGCCTGTAGGCATGACCTGCTTCTACCTGTGGACTTTAGCGCTTTCTTTGATTATAATACTAATTCTACCTGTGGATTTGTCCAAGGTGACACCGCCTACGGCTGCTTCACCTCACATGTCGCGCATATACTGTATTCTTATCAAGACTGTTGGACTTATTAAATCGATTCCAAGCTGAGGGACTCATTACCTCAAACCCCTCCGAAGAACTGTAGCTTAACACCCTCAAGATGCGCAGTATTCGTAGATCATTACCCATAAGAACAACAGTATGTACGTAGTAGGTTCGCCGGTGTTGTCCCGGTCCTGGTTTTTTCCAGATGGAGAATCACAGATGTTACTATAATCTGAAATTAATTGGAGGATATTATACAGTGACCAAAGAGCTATGACCAAAACATTCATACGGCCCTGAAGTTCATCTGGTCGATGCACGCCTCTGACGATATGCTCCATGCGATGCTCACCCCGAGACTGTACTCATTTTCCGGCCATGTTGTCACTTCTTCTGTAGTCGTAACCTCCCATTAATTGAAGCTGACTTACAGGAGCGACATATCCCGCTAGGCCAATAATTTGTTCAGGACCCGTCGTAACCTTTCCCTGCCTTCCCAGGTTATATCATCCTAATTAATTTCACATCATCAGCAAACGAATACATCGGACTATGTCTCATCCGGCACGTGAGTCACCAAACACAGTACTGATGCCTGTGCAACGCGGGCTGTGATACTTACCATTTCTAACACCTCTTTCAAGGTAATTACTTATTGACCTTTTCAAATTTCGTTTTGTTTGATACACTGTTGTCTCTGCCTACTTATCCACATTTTGCCCAGTCTTGCATTGCCTTCTAGCAATAAAAGAGCATGTAGTCCACCCATCCGTCACTCTCACTTGCTTCACCTCTGTTATCTTATCATAGAACTCCAGCAAGTTTGGGATATAAGCTTTACCGTCTCTAAGCCCTTCCTCACCATGGCCCCTGGTGCTGTAGAAACATTAATCACCATGGCCCCTGGTGCTGTAGAAACATTAATCACCATGGCCCCTGGTGGTGGAAGAATATTACTCACCATGGTTCCTTATGGTGTAGGAACATTACTCACCATGGTACCTAGTGGTGTAGGAACATTACTCACCATGGTACCTAGTGGTGAAGGAACATTACTCACTATGGTACCTAGTGATGAAGGAACATTACTCACCATGGTCCTTGGTGCTGTAGGAGCATTACTCACCCAGGTCTGGACTTAAGAGTGTTACCTCCCTTGAGATCTCCAAAATTCAGAGCAGGGAAGGGTAGCGAGATGCAGGCTCAGGGAGAAAGTGTGTGTACTCACCTATTTGTGGTTGCAGGGGTCGAGTCATAGCTCCTGGCCCCGCCTCTTCACTGATTGCTACTAGGTCCTCTCTCTCCCTGCTGTGTGTGTGTGTGTGTGTGTGTGTGTGTGTGTGTGTTTGTGATATGAAGGATGGAGTTGGGATGTGTGGAAGGGAGGAGGAGAGGTTGGGATATGTGGGAGGGAGGATGGAGTTGGGATGTGTGGGAGGGAGAAGTGAGTTTGGGTTTTGAGTGAGGGAGGAGGGGTGTTGTGGGAGAGATTAGGGAGTTCGGTAAGGAGTAAAGTATTTGAGTGCTGTGGGATTTAGCAAGAAAGTTGAGTGTTGTGGAAGGAAGGAAGTTGAGTGTTGTGGAAGGAAAGTCTGGTGTTTTTTGGTGAAAAGAGAGAGTGTTTTCAGTGGAAAGAGTTTATTGTATTAACAGAAACAAGCCAAACCCGTGTGAGTATAGAGCGAGGAAGGGAAAAGGGTTTGATTTTTTTTTTTTTGAGAGAGAAAAAAAAATATATACATAGAAAAATATGTTACACCGCAATAATAGAAAATATGTAAATGAAAATTTCGGTTTCATTTTAAAACGGCAAGTACATCAAAGATATATCTTTCGAATCATATTTCCGCTGAAGAATCCACAATACTACAAAACATCCGCGACCTACATAGTGGCGGATGAAGTTCAAATAGGTAATGAGACAGGTAGTTTTCGTCCCGTATATTAATATGACACAATATACGGTTTATGGTATTTTTGTCCCTGGAGAACCAAAACGTCTTGTCAATAACGTGTCATTAACCGCATTTTGTATTGTATTAACGTACTTTCCGGTATGATATGCAATTGATATCCAGTCTTCGTCCATCACAGAAGTGGGATGGATTCAGCAGCTAACTGCTGGAGAATATGAAGGAGAGACAGACGAAGAACAAGATTTTAGTGTGAGAACGTTTCACTCTCCGTAGATGTCAGGGCAGGGAAAGCCTCCACCCGTGGGGAAGCCTCCACCCTTGGGGAAGCCTCCACCCGTGGGAGAGCCCCCACCCGTGGAGGTAGCCTCCTGTAATTTATGGTCTCCAGCAGACAGGGTGAAGCTAGTTTCCTTGTAGCAATTATTCAGATCCCCGGCAGCAGCCCGTGTTGAGGGTGTTCCAGCGACCATCACCACCTAGTTCCTCATTCTGTTCACGCAATTTCTTCGTTGTACGAAGAAGAAAAGAGCAAGCAAATGTTGTTTTCCGAGTTCAGGATATATTCTGTCAAGCAGTTGCACTACGGCGCTTACTGCTGCAAGGCATTCACACAATGAGAATATTACGAGTGACAAAATGTTTAATCTTCTGGTTAAACAGAGCTTGTGTTAAATAGAGCTTGTGTTAAACAGAGCTTGTGTTAAACAGAGCTTGTGTCAGTCGCTTCTAAAGCTATGCCAGAGGCTCAATACTCTCGACACTTTGGGATGCTAAGGTAGTACAGATGGGGATGCTGCTCGTCTCCTGATATCGATCCCTGTCCTGGTAGATTACTCAGTCTTCCCGGCTCTGTATATTGTTTATACATATATATGTATCCAGTATGCATTTGTGTAAATAGTGTGATGTTAATTGCAAACTCACACACAGACGCTCATGGAGCAGGGAGAGAGTGGACCCAGTAGCGACTAGCAAAGAGGCGGGGCCAGGAGCTATGAATCGACCCCTGCAACCACAAATAGGTGAGTACACATACCCCATTTCTAATTGTCAAACAGGAAGGTCACCGGCGAAGTTGTTGAAAAAACAATTACGCAAAGCCCCCAAAAATAATGTTGGGAATAGGAAATCAATAATACACAGTAGAAAAGAGTTGAGTCTTGGTGCATCAATCACTGCATTAGTATTATTATTAAAATAGTGACTTGACAGCAAGTGAAGTGTATTTAGTCAAAGGATTGTAGAAGTTGACTCAGGAGCAGCATGATTTAACCGTGAGAACTGACTACGTTAATTCCAGAGGCGTCAGGTGAGCAGCTGATGACGTGGGTGTACAAGGCAGTGCATATACTACTACGACTACTACTACTACAGCAACCACTATTATCAATACTACTATTACTACCACTACATCCACTACTGTTTTCAATGCTACTATCACCACTACTACTACAGCCAACTTAAAACACCACCACTAATATTATTCACACTACTCCAGTTACCTCTACTACCTCCAGTAATAAAGATACGCAGACAAAGAAAAAGAAGGGAAAGAAACTAGTGGTGAAGAACATGTTAAGAAAGAAGGGAATGAAAATGACGTAGTATATTTGCTGAGGCTGGAGAGGTTGGCTAGAGTACAGAATGAAACCAGTGAAAATTGTATTTGGTGCTGCAGTACTGAGACCCTTCAGTGGAAGAGAGTGTGGAAAGCAGAGTGGGGGCACTTTGTGTGGTAAGGAAGTAATCAGTGAGGGTGGCGCAAGAGGAGTTGAAGTCAGGGGGAAAAAAGAGACGGAGGTAAAGTGTAAGTTATTTAGCGTTGTCTTGGGTGGCTTGTATGTTAAAGGTGTGAGTGAAGAGCTGGGTGGGTGGAGTCCTGGTGGGGAGGGTATGGTCGCCAGGTACGCCAGAGATGCTTATTTGTTTGACTTGTATCGTTTCTTTGGTACTGTTTAGTAAGGGACCCGAAACTTAATAGTAAATCTATGTTTATTCCAACCAAGTAATTAATTTCCCACAGCCAGAGGAAAATCTAGTAATCGCGTCCTTTGAAGAAACCCCAGAAAGATGTGTCTTAGTTTTATACGACCTTCATTATGATATGTAAAACTATGGAAGATATGGTTATATAGTAAACAAACTATTGACTAAGGAACTTAATTATGAAATGATAAAAAGTTGAATGAAAGTGAGAGAAAATAGACTGATCTTACTCCTGACTTTCACAAATCATTGAGTGGGAAGAAGTGAGGATATGGACAATGCAAAGAGATTTTCCTGAGATTCTTAGAAATGCTATTACTGTAAGCCGCTGAGTCTGCCTGCCAGAGGTTTTAGCTCCTGGCTGACGCCGGGTTAAGTGGACGACTGAAGGCAGCTTCATCTCACCTGAAACTGAAGGATAAAGTTTGCTAGTTGGAGAACAATAGTTGGGAAAGATGCAAGTTGGAAGCCAGTGGATAGGAGAGGTGCAGGTTGGATGCCAGAGGATAGGAGAGCAACGAGTTGAAGGTCGGTGGTTAGGAGAGATGCAGGATGCTAGCAGAGGTTACGATAGATGCAGACTAGGTTTATAGCTAGGACAAATTCAGGTTGGGTGCAGAGTTAGGATAGTTGCAATTGGGGCTAGAGGATGGGTTAGATACAGGTAAGGGCCAGAGGTTAGGATTGATGCAGGATGAGGCCAGAGTCCAGGACAAATGTAGGCCTCTGACCAGAGGACAGAATACATTGACACTAAGGTCTGAGGGTTAGCAAACGCAGCTTAGAAGGCTCAAGCCACAGACCAGTTTCAGACAGAGGCAAATTTCAGATGAAAATTTAGAACAAATACAGGAACACTTGTTACCTATAAAAGTTCGAAACTCATAATAATGCAAAAGTCACGTTTAGGTCTATACATTTGCCTTATTCACGTGACTGAATAAGTTCAGTTATCTCTCAACTGTTTCCTCTCGTATCATATCCGTCTCTAGCCATTCATTCTCTCAACTTATGCTGCACCAACTTGGCTTCTGTGTGTTATTATCTCCACAGTTATCATTCGCACCTGTTTACATACTCATTCATTCTCCATATGCGTTCGTATCTTACAATTTCGCTCGTTCCACACACACAAAAAAATATTTTTTTTAGAAAATCTTTGAAAATACCTTCAATCGTCAAAAAATGCAATAAAATAACGTTTTATATCATTTTTTAATATTTATTAATTATTTACCAATTTTTTTTTAAAATCCCATTGTGACTCGACCCCTGCAACCACAACTAGGTGAGTACACACACACACACACACACACACACACACACACCTAGTGAGTGTAATTGAAGAGGTTTCTCAGAGAGAGACAGCTGGTGAAGGCGAGATGTTATGTGTTAATTAACTGCAGGTATCGCGTGCTGCTGGAGATATAACACGTCCAAGTGTGAGAAAGCAGAGGACAGCTCAACACCTCACGAGATCACGAGATCACGAGATCGCTGGCTCACACACATACCAACTCACGAACTCACAAGCAGATCAACTCACTACTATTACAGGTAACAAATATAGTATCTTACGATCTCTCAAACTGTGCAACTTCTGAGTGAAGGAAGGATTGTCATTAGGCTAATCAGACGCTGCCGCACAGCCACTCAGATGTCTGTTAAATTTTTTCACATTATATTTGGAGAGAGAGAGTGAGAGAGAGAGAGAGAGAGAGAGAGAGAGAGAGAGAGAGAGAGAGAGAGAGAGAGAGAGAGAGAGAGAGAGAGAGAGAGAGAGAGAGAGAGACAGACAGACAGACAGACAGACAGACAGACAGACAGACAGGCAGACAGACAGACAGACAGACAGACAGACAAACGCACGAACGAATGAGACTGAAAGGAAAAACGTGCACAGTGAGGAAAAAAAAATCATATCACTCCTATAACGAAAGTTATCACCTGCTTACGTAGGTGATTTTTCGCTTGCTTCTTAGAAGCAAAACCCAATAAAAAAAATATTCCGACGGCAAATTAAAAAATAACAAAAAAAACGAAATTCATGTCCTGACAGAACACTTTAAACGTCGTCAGCGCCATCTATGTTTTGCATTCTCCTCTCATCCCACACTAAATGCCAGTCAGCTCTAATAAGCTAATTGGTGACGGCTTCCCGTCTTGGCAGGAAGCAGGGTAACATTATAATTATAATAATAATTTGGAATTAAGTCTCTTTCCACCCAGCAAGAACTATAAACCCAGTTGATTACTGTGTGGGTTGCATCCCGCGGAAGTGGGAATAAGCCACATTGCCTGGCTTTCCTGATCTTCTCTCATATATTAATCCATCAGGATTAATAATAAGCCACACTACCTGGCTTTCCTGATCTACCCTCATATATTAATCCAGCAGGGTTAATAATAAGCCACACTACCTGGCTTTCCTGATCTACCCTCATATAATAATCCAACAGGGTTAATAATAAGCCACACTACCTGGCTTTCCTGATCTACCCTCATATATTAATCCAACAGGGTTAATAATAAGCCACACTACCTGGCTTTCCTGATCTACCCTCATATATTAATCCAACAGGGTTAATAATAAGCCACACTACCTGGCTTTTTCGATCTACCCTCATATATTAATCCAACAGGGTTAATAATAAGCCACACTACCTGGCTTTCTCGATCTACCCTCATATATTAATCCAACAGGGTTAATAATAAGCCACACTACCTGGCTTTCCTGATCTACCCTCATATATTAATCCAACAGGGTTAATAATAAGCCACACTACCTGGCTTTCCTGATCTACCATCATATTAATCCAACAGGGTTAATAATAAGCCACACTACCTGGCTTTCCTGATCTACCCTCATATATTAATCCAACAGGGTTAATAATAAGCCACAGTACCTGGCTTTCTCGATCTACCCTCATATATTAATCCAACAGGGTTAATAATAAGCCACACTACCTGGCTTTCTCGATCTACCCTCATATATTAATCCAACAGGGTTAATAATAAGCCACACTACCTGGCTTTCCTGATCTACCCTCATATATTAATCCAACAGGGTTAATAATAAGCCACACTACCTGGCTTTCCTGATCTACCATCATATTAATCCAACAGGGTTAATAATAAGCCACACTACCTGGCTTTCCTGATCTACCCTCATATATTAATCCAACAGGGTTAATAATAAGCCACAGTACCTGGCTTTCCCGATCTACCCTCATATATTAATCCAACAGGGTTAATAATAAGCCACACTACCTGGCTTTCCCGATCTACCCCTCATATATTAATCCAACAGGGTTAATAATAAGCCACACTACCTGGCTTTCCTGATCTACCATCATATATTAATCCAACAGGGTTAATAATAAGCCACACTACCTGGCTTTCCTGATCTACCCTCATATATTAATCCAACAGGGTTAATAATAAGTCACACTACCTGGCTTTCTCGATCTACCCTCATATATTAATCCAACAGGGTTAATAATAAGCCACACTACCTGGCTTTCCTGATCTACCCTCATATATTAATCCAACAGGGTTAATAATAAGCCACACTACCTGGCTTTCCTGATCTACCCTCATATATTAATCCAACAGGGTTAATAATAAGCCACACTACCTGGCTTTCTCGATCTACCCTCATATATTAATCAAACAGGGTTAATAATCAGCCACACTACCTGGCTTCCTCGACCTATCCTCACCCTACAGGGTGAATAATGCGAGATCAAAGTATACTTCTGGGAGAGGAAGTTGAAAGTCTCGAGGCTTCAGTAACCGCGTTTGACTGATGCTCGAGGCCAGATGAATTCAGTTAGCACATGCAGGATATGTATGTTGAAGGTGTTGAAGAAGGGAGGGAACGTGAGAGGGAGTAAAGGAGGGAGAAAGAGAGAAAGTGGAAGGAGAGTAAAGGAAGGAGGGAGAAAGAAAGGGGAGGGAGAGTAAGAGTGGGGATGGAGAGAGGAACGGAGGGGAGAATGGAGTCAGGTAAGGATGGAGGAGAGGAAGGACTGGGAAGAAGGGAGAGCGGGAGGGAGGGAGAGCGTGACGAAGGGAGGGAGAGCATGATAAAAGAAGTGAAAGTGTGATAAAGGGAGGGAGAGTATGATAAAAGGAGGGAGAGCGTGATAAAGGGAGGGAGAGCATGAATGAAGGGAGAGTATGATAAAGGGAGGGAGAGCGTGATAAATGAAGGGAGAGCATGATAAAGGAAGGGAAAGCGTGAAAAAGGGAAGAAGGGAGAGCATGATAAAGGGAAGGAGGGAGAGCATGATAAAGGGAAGGAGGGAGAGCATGATAAAGGGAGAGCGCTGATACAAAACAAACTTATGGTGACCAAAATAGCACCACTAAATATTTTCTCGCTAACGACCACCAACATCCTCATTATTATTATTATTATTATTATTATTATTATTATTATTATTATTATTATAAAAAGCACCAGCATTATTTCATAATGACCCAAATGAGCACCTGTCGCTGTCCTGTGCCCCATCCTCCTCCCAAGTCTACCTGTCTCCCCCATCCTCCCTTCCTCCCTCACTCCCTTCTTTTCTTCCCCTCTACCCTCCTCCTCATCAGCCACAAATCCGCTACTCCGCCAATTTCGTTGTAATCACACAAAAAAATATAATACACAAACTTGATGGGGAAGAGGAAACCCAATTTTGGTGTTATTCATGAAAGGTGAAATTGGCCAGGGAATTGTGTGTGTTTTTCCCCCACACACACTGGGAATTGTGTGTGTTTTCCCACACACACTGGGAATTGTGTTTTTTTCCCCCACACTGGGAATTGTGTGTGTTTTTTCCCCACACACACTGGGAATTGTGTGTTTTTCCCCACACACTGGGAATTGTGTGTTTTTCCCCACACACACTGGGAATTGTGTGTGTTTTTCCCCCACACACACTGGGAATTGTGTGTTTTTTCCCCCACACTCACTGGGAATTGTGTTTTTTCCTCCACACACTGGGAATTGTGTTTTTTTCCCAAACACACTGGGAATTGTGTGTTCTTTTCCCCAACAAACACTGGGAATTGTGTGTTTCCCCCCACACACACACTGGGAATTGTGTGTTTTGTATGATTGTTGAATGTGACTGTATGATTGTTGAATGTGACTGTATGATTGTTGAATGTGACTGTATGATTGTTGAGTGTGACTGTATGATTGTTGAATGTGACTGTATGATTGTTGAATGTGACTGAATGATTGTTGAATGTGACTGTATGATTGTTGAATGTGACTGAATGATTGTTGAATGTGACTGAATGATTGTTGAATGTGGCTGTATGATTGTTGAATGTGACTGTATGATTGTTGAGTGTGACTGTATGATTGTTGAATGTGACTGTAGGATTGTTGAATGTGACTGTATGATTGTTGAGTGTGACTGTATGATTGTTGAAAGTGACTGTATGATTGTTGAATGTGACTGTATGATTGTTGAATGTGACTGAATGATTGTTGAATGTGGCTGTATGATTGTTGAATGTGACTGTATGATTGTTGAGTGTGACTGTATGATTGTTGAAAGTGACTGTATGATTGTTGAATGTGACTGTATGATTGTTGAATGTGACTGAATGATTGTTGAATGTGGCTGTATGATTGTTGAATGTGACTGTATGATTGTTGAGTGTGACTGTATGATTGCTGAGTGTGACTGTATGATTGTTGTGGTTAATATTATGAGTAAAAGGAAGCTGGATATCCTATCACAGAGTGAAGCAAAAGGTAAATAAGTATACATACATACATACATACATACATACATACATACATACATACATACATACATACATACATACAAGCCACATGAGGTAAATCACGAGTATTTAAGATAAAGAGAACCACCATGAAAGTAGCAGTATTACTGAGTAAACCAAATTTTGGAACTTAAAGACATTGTATAAATGTTTAAATTCAAGAAATGTTTAGAATGAAAGCGGAATGTGGAAAGCGGATTATAAAAAGTATGTATGCTGTTACTGCTGCTGCCGCTGCTGTTGCTACTGCTGTTGTTGCTACTGCTATTGTTGCTACTGCTGTTGTTGCTGCTGCTGTTGTTGCTGCTTCTGCTGCTGTAAGAGCAGTGTAGAGGAGGGATAATCGGAGAGGAGTTAAGTACTAGTGAGAGATATCTTAAATGAGACAATTATTATGAGTGGAGACCTTAACGCTGAAGTAGGAATTGCACTTGTGGAGGGAGCACAGTAGGGGAGTGTAGAGTGCAAGGAGTGAGCACAGTAGGGAGTGTAGAGTGCAAGGAGTGAGCACAGTAGGGAAGTGTAGAGTGCAAGGAGTGAGCACAGTAGGGAGTGTAGAGTGCAAGGAGTGAGCACAGTAGGGAAGTGTAGAGTGCAAGGAGTGAGCACAGTAGGGAGTGTAGAGTGCAAGGAGTGAGCACAGTAGGGAAGTGTAGAGTGCAAGGAGTGAGCACAGTAGGGAGTGTAGAGTGCAAGGAGTGAGGACAGTAGGGAGTGTAGAGTGCAAGGAGTGAGCACAGTAGGGAAGTGTAGAGTGCAAGGAGTGAGCACAGTAGGGAAGTGTAGAGTGCAAGGAGTGAACCACAGTGAAATGCAAAGATAATGGCGTCAGAGGATAAAATAAATGGAATTAAAAAACAACAATTGGATGTTTAGAGAGAAATACAAACACCGGTAGGAAGAATGTTAGTTTATTTTGAGCATATGTGCTGAAGAAACTCTCAGACAGAAGTCGAAATGTGTTTCGTCTTGGTGTGTACGTCTCTGTAATCCAAACTTCTTGATGAAAACTCAAGTAATCTCTTGGCTTTATCGTGAGCGCTTGTGCTGTGTTGTCGTGGCCTCGAAGTTCTCTTGCAAGAAGTCGTAATGCCACGTCGCTCCCAGTATGGCATATTTCTTCATTATTTAACTGATAGACGCCGAATGTATTTTTCAGGATTAGGACAATAAGATTGTTAAGCTTGAGGAGCGTCTTCCACTTCCCTAACACAGATTGTTCCACTGTGTCAGTCATTCTGACTGTCGATGTGTTCTCTGAGTTTATTTGTCAGCATTATCAGACACAGCACCACCACACAACACCACCACATAGCACCACCACACAGCACCACCACACAGCACCACCACGAAAGCACCGCTCCCACACAGCAAAACACCCATCACACAGCACTACTACACAGCACCACCACACAGCATCACCACACAGCACCACCACAAAAGCACCACCACACAACACCACCATACAGCATTACCACAAAAGCACCACCACACAACACCACCACACAGCACCACCACACAACACCACCACACACCACCACCACACAGCACCACCACAAAAGCACCACCACACAGCACCACCACACAGCACCACCACACAACACCACCACACACCACCACCACACAGCACCACCACACACACCACCACACAGCATTACCACAAAAGCACCACCACACACCACCACCACACAGCACCACCACACAGCACCACCACACAGCACCACCACACAGCACCACCACACAGCACCACCACACACTACTGCAACACCAGGTGGGAGAATCAAAACTTCTCTACACAAATGATCGTAATATATTCAAGAAAAAAATGGGACGAATACTTATGGAGGCGTCATTAGAAGGTCCCAACACTAACACTGCGCTGAGGGCACCTTCATGTGATGCTAACAGTCACCTGAGAGGAGAAACGACCTTAACAAGGTACAATATTTTTAATAAAGTTCGTACTCGTGAAAAAAACCGGAGGTGGAGTGACCCTGGACGTCAATAATGAACCCAGCGCGATGGAGATCAACAACCATGATTTACTGGAGTACGACTCCATGTATGTGGAAATCTGAAGTAGTGGGGGAAAAAATACTCGGTATAATACAATATAACTTCCCCTCCTCCTCCTCCCCAACCAAAAAAAATCGCGTCCTTTTTTCGCACGACAAAATTAAGGCAATTTACAGTAACAAAGAGGCGATATTAGTTGGCGATTTTAATGTTCGCTGTATAAATTGGTATAATTTACTAGGGAATCAGGAGGCAGCCGGACTTGTCAACACGACTGACAGACAAAAAGAGAGGTGTGACATCGGCTACTCGTGGCATCAATATATTGCTTCTTGTCCTGAACAGAGATTGTGAACTTCTAATCATGCGAGGTAGGAGAGATTAGGAAATTTTAACCACAGCATCACTGGCCGAAAAATCAACTCAGGCTCCAAGACACTAAATAACACTATGGTGATGCATAGTTAAAGAACACCTAATGTTGATCTGAAGCGATCAGAAGCGCTGTGATATCATGAATGTTGATCTGAAGCGCTGTGATATCATGAATGTTGATCAGAAGCGCTGTGATATCATGAATGTTGATCTGAAGCGCTGTGATATCACTAATGTTGATTTGAAGCGCTGTGATATCACGAATGTTGATCAGAAGCGCTGTGATATCACGAATGTTGATATGAAGCGCTGTGATATCACTAATGTTGATCATAAGCGCTGTGATATCACTAACGTAAACATGACTAAAAACCTGACTGAAGCAAAAACTCTAAACATCGAGAAAGATAACACTCCAGGAGAAGCTAAACGTGGAAACCATATAAGGAAGGCGAGGCTGGATGAAGAGGCTAGTACTGGACCCGAGATAATAATAATAATAATAATAATAATAATAATAATAATAATAATAATAATAATAATAATAATAATGAGATAATTATAGCAGAATGAAAGCGAGTATCCAGTACCCGTTATTTTTTAATCAGCTAGACAAGCACTTTTCAAGTAAAAAAATTCGACTAGGTACTACGCTAGCAGCAACTGAAACCAAAGGCTTCCTGATGTTTCCTCAGCATCTGCTTCAAGACCATCAGTTGACAAGGCTTCCTAATGTTAGTTCAACATCTGCTTCAAGACCAATAGTTAACAACAAGACAACCAAGATAACATTGGCAGTTGTTTAAGCAGGTGGTTGTTTTAGTGATGCACAGTGGAGTAACACGAAGTTGATTGAAACAGTGCTAATTAAGCAGCGATAATCGTAACTAACATCTTCGTTTCGTTTCCATCTCTTCCTTCGTTGCCATGTCATTTTTTTTTAATATGGTATAGTATATGTTTCTCGTTTTCATGCCGGCAGCGCTGGGGGGGGGGGTTGAGGGTGGGGAGAGAACCTTCGCTTTGTTACCCTTGCCTCACTCTACTAGATAATAAGGGAGGGTCTTATTCTGTATCGAAATAGATAGTTTATCTCAGCTGATATCCTCGGTGTGAACTCTGTTCTCTGCTAACTGGCTTTCCCATGTACTCCCATGTACACATCACCACTGTACAGCATCACCATACACTGCCACCACACACACTGTCACCACACACTGCCACCATACACTGCCACCACACACTGCCACCATACACTGCCACCACACACACTGTCACCACACACTGCCACCACACACACTGTCACCACACACTGCCACCATACACTGCCACCACACACTGCCACCATACACTTCACCAGACAGCACCCCCCCCACACACACTATCACCACACACTGCCACCATACACTGCCACCACACACTGCCACCATACACTTCACCAGACAGCACCCCCCCACACACACTATCACCACACACTGCCATCATACATTCCACCACACAGTCACCACACACTGCCACCATACACTCCACCACAAAGCACCTCCACACGCTATTACTACACACTGTCACCACATATTACCACCACACAATCACCACACACTGCCATCATACGCTCAACCACACACTGTCACCACACACTCCACCACACACTGCCACCATACACACCACCACACTGCACCCCCACACAGCACTACCGCTGTGTGCACCAAGGAGGTCAGTGGTGTGTGTCAAGTGCTGCCTACCGTGGTTCTTAATGATGGCGTATTCACTATTTATTTGACGCACGCAAGACAGAGCACGTTCCTGTGGTCATCTTAGTCAGCTGTAAACTGCTACAGAGCCATCTAGTGGTGGTATACAACCCTTGCTTGTCCGATGATCACTGTGTGCTGGAGCATTCTGACCTCTCAGAGGTTTGATGGATGATTTGATTACCTCGTAAGTGGAATTATTTTGTCAAACCAAACACTCTCTTTAGCCGACAGCTCTTTCACATTATATTATTATCTGTCTTAGTTCCTTGTGTAAACATTAATTGTTAGTAGTTGAGAATATTCACTACGTATTATTATATCATACAGTATTCATAGAAATATGTATTAAAAACATCCATACAGCCTGATCACTCTACAGTTTTTTTCGGATCATCAACAGCCTGGCTGGTCAGAGATGAGTGCCTCGATTAGCGAACGGAGGCTCGAGACTGCGCGTCTCCTTAACCCCACACGGGGTTAATTCTTGGAGTAATCACTCAGTGGCCACTTATTGAGAACACCTGTACACTAGCTCGTTAATGCAAATATTTAATCGGTAATCACGTGCCAGCACCTCAATGCCTAAAAGCATGCAGACATGATCAAGAGGTTCAGTTGTTGTTCAGACTGAACATCAGAATGGGGAAGAAATATGATCAAAGTGACTTTGATTGTGGAATGATTGTTGGTGCCAGACAGACGAGGTGGTTTGAGAATCTCAGAAAATGCTGATCTGGGATTTTCAGGCACAACAGTCTTTAGAGTTTACAGAGAATGGTGTGAAAAACACTAAACATCCAGTGAGCGACAGTTCTGTGGGCAAAAACGTCTTGTTAATGAGAGATGTCAGAGAAGAATGTCAACACTGGTTTAAGCTGACAGGAAGGCGACAGTAACTCAAGTAACCACTCACTACAACAGTAGTATGCAGACGAGCATCTCTGAACTCACAACACGTCGTGGTCTTCTGCTCCTGTAGTTCAGCCACGTGAAATGGATGGTCTACAGCTAAGAACAGGAAACTGAGGCTACAGTGGGCACAGGCTCACCAAAACTGTACTGATGAAGACTGGAAAACTTCGCCTGCTCTGACAAATGGCAGTTTCTGCTGCGACATGCAGATGGTAGGGTCAAAATTTGGCGTAAAACTTTGGTGGATGTGGTGAAACGGGAAATTCGCAGCATGGATGTCCAGTCGATATATCAGCAGTAACTGTGTGATGTTATCATGTCAACATGGACCAGGATCTCTAAGGAATGCCTCCAGCGCCTTGTTGAATTCATGTCGCGATGAATTCAAGCAGTTCTGGGGGCAAAGGTTGCCCTACTAGAAGGGTGTACCTATTAAAGTGACCACTGAGTGTAAGTTGAAGTTGTTGCCCGAGCAAGTCTCCAGCGAGGTCAGAGGAAAATTGTGAGGATAAAGCAGATTTTTTTTTTCTGGCTGGTGGGAACGAAGCCAGTGGCCTGACCGCTTACCCCTCTTCTCCTGCTTTTCCTTCCTCCTCCATCTACCTGTCCTTTTCCTTCACCTCTTTGCCCTCATCCTCCTTTTTTTTTGCTGTTCAGCGGAGTGAGAATGGTCTTTATCCAGGTCTCTGGACCTCGTGTCCGGTGACTCGTGCTAAAGAGAATTTAACGAGCTGGTTCACTAGTCGCTGACTGCACCTCCCCACAGCACACCACTCAAGGAAATTAACCAGACGCTGGACCCATTCCTCTCCTCCTCTTCTACCTTCTCTTTCTCTTTTCATCCTACTTCACCTCTTGTGCCTTCTCCTCCTCCTCCTCTTTCCTCTTCAGGGCCTTCATTATTTTCTGTCTTACAAAGGCCTCTGATTGAACCCTGGAATATCTTGCTTTCTAAGGTGGAAGCAAGAATACAATGCAGTCCTTTAACAAAAAAAGGCAGTCTGATTAGCTCCATATAAATATATTAAAATAAACTCACTGCAAAGATCAGCCGGTGGACATACTATATAACTCTTCTTGGAATTCTGTCAAGGGTGATGCTTGTTGCCAAGCATCACCCTTGTTAATATTACAAGGAATCCCAGAAGAAGTTAACTGAAAACTGCCTCATCTTTTTTGAGAAAGGTGTCATGTGTGCAGTGGATAAAATTAACTTTTCAAGATTATCACTGGCTGAATCTCACTGCAATAAGACACTCAAGCTTTGGCTGAATATTAATATATATACTAGGAATTCGCAAGAGCAGGCGAAATATTCACAAACACTGATCTCTGGCCGACGGAGACTCGACCCTACGAACCTTGCAACAAGGTACGCAGTGCTTTACCGACCGTATCACACTGGTCCAATACCTTGGTGTCCAGCTCACGCTAGACGTTGATCCAAGGCAGCCAGCTTTCAGGCAGGTGGCTTACAGCTTTTCATCTCATCCCCTGCATGCATCGACACAACTAGAGATTTTTACAATGCTAGGAATTCGCAAGAGCAGGCCAGAGATCAGTGTTTGTGAATAATATATATATATATATATATATATATTAAAATATATATATATATATATATATATATATATATATATATATATATATATATATATATATATATATATATATGTCGTGCCGATTAGGTAAAACTGGTCAATTAGCAAGAACTCATCTAAAATTAAGTCCTTTCTAAAATTTTCTCTTATACGTTTAAATATATATTTTTTCATTTATGTTAATGTAAGAATTTATAATTTTGTACCAAGAGAAACTTTGAAAACCTACCTAATCTTATTACAACAAGCGCAATTTAATTTAGCCTAACCCAACTAAATATATTTTAGATACGTTAACATTAATTTAATAATAAACAAACACAATGAAATATATTTTTCCGTTATGTTCAGAATGATTTTGGCGAAATTATTGCATACACAAATTTTCACTTGTCTTATATGGCAAGGTGAGCGTTGCTATTTAAGCCAAAATAGCAAGTTTTACCTAATCGGCACGACATATATATATATATATATATATATATATATATATATATATATATATATATATATATATATATATATATATTATTAAAAAATACTGGCCGTCTTCCACTGAAGTAGAAAGATCCGAGAAGAGGAAACACTTTCGCTGTAACTCGTTCAATGGTTGTCTTGCGAGAAGCTGACATCATAGGTCGCACTCCAAACTGCAACATCCTCACCCGTCTTCCAGGACTCAAGTCCGGGTACCAAGATTTGACAGCTTGATTCCGAAGATGGAACACCTGTAGCTACTGCTCACGCAGGTCAAGGAAAAATCTGAAGACAGAACAGTTGTAATAGAGGCATTATCAGGCTTGGCAAGAGTGGTGAAATTGGATTGGGATTCACACGGTTACTAATATATGCAAGCGATATACCAGAAGGTAATAATATATGCAAGCGATATACCAGAAGGTATTAATATATGCAAGAGATATACCAGAAGATATTAATATATGAAAGAGATATACCAGAAGGTATTTATACTTATATGTTATTTTTACAGATGACGTAACGCTAATGAGAATAGTTTAATTGGAGGAAGATACGAATATCCTACCGGGCATACAAACAATTACATGAATTCAGTCCCAACAAGTGCAAAGTCGCGAGAATTGAAGAGGTGACGAGAAAGTCTGAGCACAGACATTAGGAGAGAAAAACTGCCAATATCAGGGAAGAAAAATAATCCAGGGGTCAGTGTCTTGTTGATCAGCTCGCCCGAGCACATCGGCAGTGTATATATGGCTGTCAGACCTACAACTGCTTTCAGAAAGCAAAACACAGCTTTCTAGAATACTTAACACGACATATGGGTGACCCAGCTTAAATTATGCTGGCCAACACCTGTTCCAGCGCCCGTAGAGCCAGAGAGATGATCACAACATTTACATACCTTGGGAAGTTGATAAAGTAGACAGGGACGAACTATTTTAAGGAAATAGGACAAGGGGTCAAGGAAAATAGGTCAAGGGGTTAAGAAGTGGAAGGAATTACGAGATGAAGTATGAACAGTAAATATGACTTCCCCAGGAGGCAAGAGCCCTATGCCATTCGATTGTCAGGACCAGCGCCCGACCCCTCTGAGTACAACTAGGTGAACACAAACATTTTTCCAAACACCAGTATAAGCTTCAAAATGGCGAGAAGGAAAAGAAAAAAGATTTAGGTCTAGGGCAGAGAGGATTACTCTCACCTCTCCTGCTACTGCAGCGTAAATAAGCGAAGGGTTTTACCATCCCAGCAATGACTCGTCATTGTCTGCAGGGAGTTATAGGATTTATATTATATACAAAAAGTACACGCCAAAAAAAAAAAATCGGACACTCCCTCAGTTTTCCTAAATCACGTTTTCCGCTCTAGTAATCCACATGTGTTGAAGAAAAGAGGCAGGTGCAGGGCACGTCTCGCCCTATGTTGAGCTTTATAAACTCTGTGAAAACGTTGACACAATGAAAGCTTTCTCTGCACCTGTGGTTTTTCTCCAATACTGTGGACAGTGTGCCTTTGTATCCAGGTAATCCACAGGTGCAGCCCAGGTGAACACGCAGGTATTTATATAGAGACATTTTTAGCCCGGTGTGTGAACCCTCACTGGCACTTAGGCTCTTCCAGAGAGATATCTTGGGCTGACGAAGACTGTCTTGATCAGCTCTTTGTATACACCAGGTAATGTACTTCCAGCGTTCCATCCTTCATGGGGGATGAGGAGAGGAGGGAAGGTGTGTCTTGATGTAGCGAAGAACTCTTTGTCCAAGGAAATGGAGCTACACTCCCATTCCTTGGAGGAAAAAATTGAACAGTTTCTCATTTTCCAGGAGCTGTATGACCCTTACGGGCTTAGCGCATTTCCATGAACATGATAATTTTATAATAATAATAATAATAATAATAATAATAATAATAATAATAATAATAATAATAATAATAATAATAATAACAACAACAATACCCCAGGTTGGGGTATGCCGAAGCGTCGGTACCAGTATCGTTGGTATAGGCTAATTTTGATGATATCGGTATCGGTATCATGGCCTAAAACTGAATATCGGTATCGGTAAATGTTTTTGTATCGTCCCATTTACTTGTTCCAGGATGACTGTGACCTCAGACTGGTACCAGTTGTACCCAAAATGTGACCAATATCTAAAAGTTTCTCTTATCTGTGAACACATCTACTTGCCTCTGTCTACCTGTCTTATTATCTGTTTCTTTATCCGTTTATCTCTCGATTTATCTAACTGATAATTGAGACACTTATGCAGAACTTGGGTATCTTTATATTGGAAACGTTTCGCCCGCTAGTGGCTTCCTCAGTCTATTAAGAGATGAATGGTGGACGATGAGAAGGAGTTTGGGGTAATCAGTCCCAGGGAAGTACATACTGCAAACAGCTGAGGTGAAGCAGTCGGAGGCGGCGTCACTAGTGGAAAAATTCGGAGTTGGAAGTTGGTTATGTCTATAGGTTAGACAAGGGTAGAAAAAATCCCTGCATAACAAGTGCTGTTTATCTAATTCCCTTTCTTCTTTGATTAATGGGAATTGGAAAAGATAAAATCTTATTCGATTTTTTCCAATAAGTTACATTTTTTTTTTTTTGAGTGTGAGAAAGAATTCTGAAATTGATGATAATTTTTTTGTTTACAAAATTCACGACACAGTATGAAAATAACACGTAAATAACACATTGAAAATAGGAAATGAAACCTGAGCGATTTCATGTGTTGACACACATATTCTCAGAAGAAAATGGGTATATAAACACAAGTAAAAATATATTCAGAGAAATATAGTTTTACTGTACTACTTTGCATCTCTCTCTCTCTCTCTCTCTCTCTCTCTCTCTCTCTCTCTCTCTCTCTCTCTCTCTCTCTCTCTCTCTCTCTCTCTCTCTCTCTCTCTCTCTCTCTCTCTCTCTCTCTCTAGGTTGGTAGACAGCAACCACCCAGGAGGAGTACTACCGTCCTGCCAGGTGACTGTGAAACAGAAACCTGAAACTGTTTTACATGATGGTAGGATTGCTGGTGTCTTTTTCTGTCTCATAAACACGCTGGATAACAGGTATATCTAGCTACTTCTACTTACACTTTAGGTCACACTACACTGGCATACACATGCATATATATACATACACACATCTAGGTTTTTCTTCTTTTTCTTAATAGCTCTTATTCTTTTTATTTTCTCTATTGTCCATGGGGAAGTGGAAAAGAATCTTTCCTCCGTAAGCCATGCGTGTCGTATGAGGCGACTAAGATGCCGGGAGCAATGGG
>WNWK01017646.1:0-15000 GCA_009830355.1 Cherax destructor
AAGGGTTTTCGCCACAATAACAATGCTCTTTTTTCAAGTCAAAATGACAGCTATCCCATTAAATGGCCCTCAGCAAAAATTATCTACCCTTTTAATTTTCAAAGGCTGCCTCTTGTTTCTTATACTCGGGGTTTCTAACAAAAACCTTATTTTTGGGCTTCGTTTCTGTCGATGTTTCCCTTTTCGCATTACGCTGGCAAATTCTCTGATAGTTCCTACACTCGTTACTCTACCGACCAATGTTCATTTTCTCCTTTCCTATTTACTTTTTTCGTTATTTTCTTTAACTTTCCTGTCTTCTACATTAGGGTTTCGTCCAAGAGGTTTTTGCCCCGGGGTTTTTTTTGTCCTACGCCCGGGGACAGTAGTTCACCTTCAGTGTTTTTTTGTTGAACAAAAAAACAATACGACTATTCTAAATTCCAACCTAAAGTCTCTATTATTTCTACCACTTATAATAAATACCCCTTAATACTACAGCTGCTACTTCCCATTACTCATTTACCACATTATTGCACTACTATTCACTTTTAAACACTAATACTACATTTATACTACTACAAGGGTATTTACTACTGCCAAATTTCTTCCCATTTTTCCCCAACCCTTTATTCCTGGCCCCCCTTTGAGGCTTAGGTATACAGCCCAGGAACAATGCCCTAACTCGGGTCTTAATTAGAGGCCGACTTGTTACTGGCTTCCCAGTGGAGATCAATGACGTGTGATTTGGGATAACAATAATAGCCTCCGGGCGGGGACCCTGATTCCATCCACATGGGCCACAATAGAGGACAGAAGTCTTCAATCTGGGGGTTTAGGGAAGGGTTGGGACGCAGGTCTTGTGTTCCTGGCTAATCCTGGAGTTTAGGGGAGGGGGTTTCGAGGGTCAACACCCCCGCGACTCGGTTTGAGCCCGGGCCTCGTGGTGGATCAGGTTGATCAACCTGACTGTTACTGCTGGTTGCACTAAACTGAAGTACAAACCAAGCCCGGCTGGTCAGGTATACTTTGGGGACCCGACCTGGTTCATTCCTGGTCTCACAGGGCATGGAGGGAAATAATGATGTGCTCTGTTTACTGAGCAACCCCCTTCCAATCACTGTCATGCATTCAGCACCTGCTTCATTTATGCCCAGCCCTTCTATTGATTCATTTAACTTTGACGCTGCTAATTAATGCCCTGCTTCAAATCAAACTCTCCTATTGGCCGAATAAACATGAAAGCAGCCAATCAGAGCCGTTTTGTAACAATATATTTTACAGGCACTGTTATTAGTGTAGCACCTTTGAAATCTTTTGCATGGTATGACTTGTTGCCCAGAGCGCACTCCCTTTTAATTTTTGTAGCTTTTTGTTTTTTTACCAGTATACAATTTGGCTGTAGCAGAGTACTGGCTTAAGTACTTTGGGAGTGAAACGTCTTAAGTAACTCAGTGGTCTTTTCTACAGTGTATCGCACTGTACAATCATAGTACTGGGGGTGAGAGCACATCTTTGGTACCCACAGTAAATTGGCTTCAAACACCTTTTATTGTACAGCAATAAAGGAATGGAGCAGACTGCCTGCAAAATGTCAAAGGCAGTCTTTCCCAGAACCAGTTCAAGAAGAGAGCCAAAAGGTACCTAATAAAATTAGCGACAGAAAAGAGAAGAATGTTTTTTTTAGCTAATTCACATGTAAATATAAATAACTCATTTTATTTTTTCCAAGTATATCTCCTTTTTTTTTTGGGTATTATTAACACATGGGCCCGTTTCCACCAAGGAGGGTGGGACGAAAATAAAAAACTTTCACCATCATTCACTCCATCACTGTCTTGCCAGAGGCGTGCTTACATTCAGTTAAAAACCTGAACAATAACCCCCCTCCTTCAGAGTAAGACACTGTACTTCTCATCTCCAGGACCAAGTCCGCCCATTTGTCTCCATTCCCCCCTATCTAACGTTTACGGTTTCAAAATTTTCGGGCACCCCCACAAAAAACCCCCCCCACCGGCTCCTTCACCCTTTTCCCTAGGCCGAATTAACCCCGCCTTCCCCCCACTACAGATTTATACACCCCGAAATCATTCTGTTTTGTTCCAGCGTCTCTACATGTTCAAAACCACCAACAACCCCTCCTCAGCCACCCTGAATAATAGTTTTGGTAATCCTGAAATCCCCCCCTTTTCCAAACTACAAATATTCTGCATTCACCCACACTTTTCCCCTCAAACATGACATCTCCATTGCCTCCAGCATTCTCCTCTTTCCCCAACATTCATCCCCCATGCCAACCCATATAAGAGCGTTAGTGTAACTATATTTCTCATATGGGTGAAATAAAAAGATATTATCTCTTTATAGTATAATAATAAGGTATTAAAAGGACCCCAATGGAAATAAGTCACTCTGACTTTTCACTCAGCTCAGCCACAACAATACATTTCTCAAGTACAAAACCTTCTGAATCAAAACATTTGAGTAATTCATCGAAAAAACTCAGGATGTGAGCATCATATCAAGAAGATAATCTGCTGACTCAAAAGATGTTTCATCTATGTGAAGATAATAATGGAATGCAATACCGACAAGTATGATACATGTGCTACAGTTATTTTTATTCTTTTGCTGACGTCTAAGCATCTCACTTTACCCTCCTTTACCAGCTCCCTTCAGCCTTTTCTAGGCCGAACTTTACCCCGCCTTCCCTCCACTACAGATTTATACACTCAAAAATCATTCTGTTTTTTTCCCAGCGTCTCTACATGTCGAACCACTTCTTCAGTCGAATACAGAGGAGGCGGCAGAAGCAGCACAGAAGAAAGACGATGTAATCAGTCCATCATCTTTGAAGACGTAGTTTTGAGGGTGACAGACTGATTACATGTTTTTTACATATCTACTGCTGCCTCCTGTGTATTCGACTGGAAAGCCTACTGTGGCAAAACGTTCAGGAATATAATGATACCTAACTGTTGCACATTGTTATATTATCTTTCATCTATAATGACCTCTCCCTTGTATCACCTCAATTACATTACAATTCCTATATACCTTGATTATCATGGCTATCACAGAGTCACAGCGGGAGTCACGTGGTGAAAGATTATATGGTCCCCCTCTCTCTCTTTTGTGAAAATGCAAAAACCACTGGCATAAATCCAGTCCACTGTAACATGTGAGAAACTGGGATTCACTCTGAAGCTTTCAAAATTTCATTTCATATCGAAAGTTTACTAGAAGTAAATGAGCTTCCGGCAAATGTACCAAATGAACATATACAAAAAAAATAAACATTGTTAACAAAAGCTGCAAAAGAAACATGACTGTCATTTTTATATACAAAATAAAAAACGATGAAATAATTACTGATTTCTACGTATATTTACGTGAAAATTTGACCTATTAGATAGGTACCAAAAATAAAAGTAACTGGTCAGAAAACAAATGAGTAAATAAAGTCCAATATTTAGTCAAAATCCTTCTCCTTCTCATCGTCTTAGAAGGTCACAATAAGACAGTTTAGAGAATAAAGGTTAAGTGGTTAAGTCTTTTGCCATCCCCTTTGAGAGAAAAAATTCGTTTATAATAATTATTATTGCTATTTACATTATTATTTTTATAATTATTACTTTGCTTTTGCTTTCATTGGTGAGAGCTAAGTTGAGTGGTTTCTCACAAAGCCGAGTAGCGGAATGTAATCAGGCTTGATCCAAGAAGGAGAATAAGTCCGTTTAATTGGATCAAAAACCATTCACTAGTATGAATGTAATCCCAGTGAAATGCATGTGTTCGTGAGGCAGCTTCCTCACCTCCCTAATATTTATTTATCTATATATTTATTTATTAAACAACGGCCGTTTCCCACCCAGGAAGGTGACCAGAAAAGAAGAAACACTTTCATCATCACTTACTCCCTTTGCTCCGATACTACATTTTAAAAACTGCAACTTATCTCCACCCGTCCTTCAGAGTGCACTCACTCTACTTAATAATATAATAATATTATTGATTATATATCTCTATTTCTACAAGTATATGTACAAGGTATACAGACAATAGCTGACATCAATAACATACTACTATATAGAAAGCTGCTTGTTATGCTGAGCATTTCCCCGCAAATTAGGTCAATTTGTCCCAGGATGCGACCCACCCACTCGACTAACATCCAGGTACCCATTCTAGTGATGGGTGAACGGGGAAAACAGGTGTCTTATGGAAACACGTCCTAATGTTTTCCAGCCGTACCGGAGATTTGAACCCCGGACCTCAATGTGTGAGCTGAGTGCGCTAGCGATCCAGCTACGGACACCTCCCGACTCAAGTCCGGCTAACCGGTTTTCCTGAATCCATTCATAAATGATACTTTGCTCACCTCCAACAGCAAGTCATGTCATACAAACCATTTGCCTTCACTCGCTCTTATATAACACGCTCATGAACGCTTACTGAAGTCTAAGCCCCTCACACACAAATCTCCTTTACTGCCTCCCTCCTATCTTTCCTAGGACAACCTTTACCCGGCTTCCTTCTACTACAGATTTATATGCCTTCTATTTTGTTTCATCCTCTCTAAATGTCTTAACCAGGTCAGCAACCCTCCCCATCCCTCTGGATAATAGTTTCAGCAACCCTGCACCTCCTCCTATTCCAAACTACGAATTCTCTGCATTATATTCACCCCACACATTGCCCTCAGACATGACATCTCCACTGCCTCCAGCCTTCCCCTCGTTGCAACATTCACCACCCATGCTTCACACCCATATAAGAGCGTTGGTGCCACTATACTCTCATACATATCCCTTGCTTCCATGGATAACGTTGTATCCACAGACTCCTCAGTGCACCACTCACTTTTTTCCCTCATCAATTATCTGGTTCACCTCGTCTTTCATAGACCCAAATGCTGACAAGTCCATTTCCAAATATCTGAATTCATTCATATTCTCCATACCCCCTCTTTCCAATCAAATATCCATTCTTTCATTATCTATTTTTTTATCCTCTTCATCTTCCTCTTTCTTATGTTCACTTTTAATTTCCTTCTTTTGCATATCCTCCGAAATTCGTCCACCAACCTCTGCAGTTTCTCAATAGAATCCCCCCAAATGCACAGTGTCATCAGCAAAATGCAACTGTGACAACTCTCACTTAGTGCTAGATTCTTTATCCTTTAACCCCACACGTCTTGCCAACACCCGAGCATTCACTTCTCTTACAACCCATCTAAAATATCTGAACAACCATGGTGACATCACACACCCCTGTCTAAGGCCTATACTTCGTAATTTATTTATATATGCCAGACACTCTGAATTCGGCGAAAGGGGAGTGATGAAAGTTCGATCCTCCGTTTACATATCATGACTCACACTCTAAGCAACAGTGCTCAGGTTTTTCATAGAGCAGATTATTAATGAGACTGTTATTATCTCCTCTTCCCTTTCCCTCCCTTCTTTCCCTTTGATTTCCTGACTCCCTCAAGTAGAGTTCACTTGACATACAGTTTGCATCAGTCTGCCGCCATTAATGAAGTCATAAAACTTCCACAGCTGACTAATAGAAACGTGGACGGTAATTATCAGCAACAATGGCCGGTAATGTAACGCCAGGTTTTTATTGCAGTGAAATTTACATGTGATGCTCGGAAGATCTGACGCATTCACTTACCCACTCTTCCCTTTCTCCCCCCCTCTCTCTCTCCCTCTCTCGCTCTCTCTTGCTCTCTTTCTATAACTCTCGGTCTCTATCGCTCTCTATCACTGTCTGTTTATCTCTCTGTCTCCCTCTCCCTTCTCTCGCTCCCCCTCTCTTACCTTTATTTACATGATAAAAGATGTTATCTACCTCAGGTAATTTGAAAGCCTCTTTTTTGTTATGAAACATGCAATGAGGGAACAATATAATTAGAGCCAGCTGTGTGCCAGCGATTTCATCTGGTCAACTAGCCACCACACCCCGAGCAATATCATTCAGCTTCAGACCTTTTGAGACTGAATATTTCCTACATCCCTGTAACTTTTCTTTGTCCTTGACTTCTAGTTTCCCCCTCTCAAACACCCTATCTCTGTCTACCTTATGAATTCCCTTGAATATTTTGTATGTCATCATGTTATCCCTGGTTCTCCTCTAATGTCATCATGTTACCCCTGGTTCTCCTCTAATGTCGTTATGTTATCCCTGGTTCTCCTCTAATGTCGTTATGTTATCCTGGTTTCTCCTCTAATGTAGTCATGTTATCTTTGGTTCTCCTCTAATGTCGTCATGCTATCCCTGGTTCTCCTCTAATGTCGTCATGTTATCCCTGGTTCTCCTCTTAATGTCGTCACATTAAATTCCACTAGGCTGTCCTTGAGTTCTCATGCCCCCTTAGTTGAGTACCAAGCCTTGTTGCTTACTAGTGCACTTACTCTGGTTTCTTAACATGCATGCATTTCTTAACATGAGCGAGAAGAGACGTGTGGCCCTGATGTAGATGTTCATTGCCTGAACATCTACATGACCAGGACCCAGAAGAAAACAATTTCTTTGAGAAGTAGGACAAGGGAATGAGTTGTTATCCTGTAAATCGGAAGCATAGACCAGATAAAATCGAGTGCAGTTGACGAGGAGCAAATTGGGGGGATCAATTCAAGAGAGTGATGATCGAAGTGAGTGGGAGTACCCATATTTAAAACACTGAGAAGAGAAGTAAGAAGAGCACTAACTGATCACTGCAGAGTCACAGTTAGGTTCACCCTCAGAGCAAATGAGGAGAGGAGGAGATAGGGGAAAAAATCAGAGTTGCCACGTCATGAATAGGTAATGACCGGGAAACAGAAAGATATAAAGAACAGATTGTATAAAAATTGTCCCAGTTGATGCTGGCTGCAGTGTAATACATCGAAGTATGGAAGTGGTATACCGTGACGCACAAGAAGTGTATTTTCATTAAAAGTCCACTGGGAAAGGATCTGATGAATGTAATAAGATATAGCCCGAGAAGGGACGGAAACAGCGGGGCGCAATTTTGGGTTTTTGCAAACAGACACAAACAGGGAAAAACTGGAAGAGCAACTCTTGAAGCTCTCCGATTACCCCTAAGGCCTTGAATATTCCTCTGTAAATAAGCCATGACCGGCTAATTAAGTGTAACAGTAATATTTTGCAGTTATCTACGGACCAGAGGGTCGGTAAAGTCAACATGCAGAGCCATTGGAAAACTAGTAAGGAGTGAAGTTTGGGATGGCTGAAGAAAGCTTTTGGAAGAAGGGCACGGAAGGTGAGAATGATGTGTCGGGGGTGGACTGGTGTCGATCATAGGTGTTGTCTCCTGATAAAGGAGGAGATGGCTTCAATATTTTCAGATGAGAGAGAAGGCGAAGAAAGCTTGGCGGCGGGGGGAGAAGATGGGTTTGGGTAAAAAGTGGAGGGACAACAGAAGACAAAAAAGAAGGGGTAGAAGTGTCTTGATAGGCAGAAATTTCCGAGAGGCGAGGGACAACTGTATGAGGGGGGGATAAACCTCCACAACAATATCAGATACTTTTCGGTAAAAGGGATAGACTCAGAGATAAGGAAAGTATAATTTTGGGACTGTCATGTGGTTTGGGAACTGAAGAAGATTTGGACGTAAATGATGGTGTAGACTTTGGAGAAGAAATGATATGTGGCGTCAGTTTAATTAAGAGGGGCATGTAACTTTGAAAGGTGAAAGGTGAAAATGTAGGGACAATAAGAGAAGAGGTTAGAACCTCAGAGCCAACGACCACTAAAGGTTGGACACAGTTGATTGCGGAAGTAAAGGGGCACAACAGTTGTGGAAGCAGTCATGATCAAGATCTGGGGCCGTCTAGCGACCCTGGAATAAGGGAGCCATGGAAGTCTCTCTTGGAGGAGAGGGAAACTGCCATGGAGTAAGAGAAGCCCCTCTTTTCTCTTTAAGTCAACAGATCACCTTTTTTCTTAAGAAAATTGGGCAACGCCGGGGAAAGAGGCAGGGTGCACCTCTTCGCAGTTAAGGCAAGAGGAGGTGACTGCAGCATGGATTTCTATGGTCAGCTGCACCACAGACAGGGCATTCTGCCACTGACCTGTAACATTTTGCCGGGTGGTCGAAGCGCCAACATTTTCTACATTGTTGTGGGTAGGGATAATCCACCTCCCGCACTTGTAGGCGTTGTCCCGTAGCTCGATCGCTAGCGCACCCAGCTCCCCTCTGAGGTCTGAGATCGAATTTCCTCCGGTACGGCTGGAAAACATTAGGGACATGTTTCTATAAGACGCCTGCTGTCCTGTCTCTTTTTTTACCATCAGTAAAATGGGTACCTGGGTGTTAGTCGACTAGTGTGGGTCGCATCCTGGGACAAAACTGACCTAATTTGCCCGAAATGCTCAGCATAACAAGGGGCTTTCTAAAAGTAGTATGTCATTGATGTCAGCTAGGCCTGTATACCATGTAAAATGTACTTGTAGTAAATAAAGATATTATTATTATTACGTAAACAGATGGTGGCAGTTCACTGTTGTTAAAAGTTAGCTTGGCTATATTGCAAGGATAGCGCCTCTGCTCGAGGGCATGGAGTAGTGTCAACTTTAATGATCGGGAGATTCTGGAACTCAAGGTGCTTCATAATGTCTTTATTACATACGAGAAAGAAGCGTTGTGCATCGTATGTGAAGGATAATAGATCCACAACAAGAATTAAGGGAGATGTGCTAACGAATCATAACTGGTGTATTGTCATCATTTTCAAGAGTAAAGATTATGTACTTGTTCTGTATTTTGTACTATGGCAACGGGGTGTGTGCCACTCTTAAGAACATGGCATGAAATGTTGTACCCAAAACGGCGAAGAGGTGCCTTGCTGATTGGCCATCCGAAACCTGCCCCAAAGCATACCTCACCAGCCACCACCTCCCGAACCGACAGACAGCCTCCAGACATCACCTCCCCCAGAACTCGGAGGTGGGAGGGGCAGGACATCCCCAGATGATCCAGATTCAATGGCAAACACACTACCACCAAGGAACTGACGGTATTGGACAAACAATAATACCCTTTTCCCAACCTAGAAGCTAGAATTTCAGAGAGGAAGACCCCAAAAGCCATAAGCAGGAAAGGATGGAGAGGGGAGGGGGGAGGAATAAGAGAAGAGGGATGGGAAGGATGGGGCAGGGAAAGGGAGGAATGGGTAATTAGGTTCAGTCGGATAAGACCGAAAGGTCCTCAGATCAAAAGTCTCTTCACTGCTTCAAGGGAATCCTACTGCGAAAGGGGTCGAGGTTACATCTGGAGGAGTTCCCCCATGTATGGATGTTTTCCCCCCTCTTGGCTTCTCATTTTTCTCTCTTTTTTTGCTCTCCACAGATGTTCAGACACTATTTTAGCTGTTCCTGTTTTTATCTAATGTCCCGATCTAGGTAAACAAGTCTGTAGTACTGTAAATCCCAAATCAAATTCCCGTTTCAGTATCCTGTCTCGAGGGTGGGACCTTTTAAATTGGTTGAGCATCATTTTACAAGGGGTTTTTTTGCTATCCTCTGAAATTTTTTCCAACTCCTGTATAGTTCATGAAGTATGGGTATGTGAAAAGAGGTTTGTTCAAAAAGGGGGAAGTACCCCCTCTTTTATAAGTGAGCAATATGCTCCAGTACCCAAAAAAGGGGTTTCTAACTTATTTTTTTGAATGTTCCTAAAGGGGATATTTTACAAATACTATAATAGGGGGCCACCCCCCTTTTACTTTTTTCCTGGGACATATTATTAGGATTTTAGAAATTTTTCCCCAAATGGTTGGGGTTTACTTGGAAAATTGGGCCTAATGTGGCTAGGCTTGCCACAGTTGTAACATACCATCTCAGCTTTAACCTTTGGCATTTGTTGATTTTGTGGCTTACGCCACTCTGGATACTCCCGCTTGGGAATCACCCGGGAGTAGTTTGATGTCGCTCACCAGGTTGACTAGGTGAAGTAACGCTGCTCACCAGGTGATTTAGTTGACTGCTGACGAGATTCACCTTCATCTTGACCTTTATTTCTCCACTCAGGAACTTTTCTTTGACGATCTCTGCTCATCCCCAGGCTGTTGAGGAAAGAGATATGACCGCCGGACAAGGAGCGGTTGTTTAAAAAGTATCAGCCAACCTGGCTGTTTCCCAATCCGTAGGCAAGGAATGATCTTGCAGAAAGACCCCGAACCTCGGGACTAACAGACTCCAGCAGGTTGTCCACCAAGATGAGCTACTTCAAATTTTCAAAATCAGCGACACCACTTGCCTTGTACCATTTAAAAAGCCCGGGTCTGTTCTGACAAAATCAACAGCAGACTGACCCAACTGCCTTCTGCCGAGTTTGAATTTTTTCCTATATTTGGGCAGGAATACATTGATAAGCCCCAAGAACAGTGGTTTTCACAATGCGATAGTTACCAAAGTCTTCTTACCCAGGATGGAAGAAAATTTTGTCCCTTTACCAAACAACGCAGTATGCACCAGTGACCCAATGAACCTCAGGCCACCCTAAAGCTCGAGCCTGGTTTTCAAATGCTTCAAAAACTGTTCAGGTTCTGCTTCAAAAAACGAGGAAAAAAACTGTATCCCCTTTTGAAAATTTGGGAAGTCATCTACAGTCTGATGGAATTTTTCCCCTCTCCTTCTCTCTATCAAACTCCTCCTTAGCAAATGCACGCTGTTCTCTAGTTTGTTCAAGAGTGAGTCTGGCAGTTCAAGCGCCAGTAAACCAGACTCACCTGTCGATAATCCCACACCTGTGACTTGCTGGTTTTGCTCAGGAGTTTTGTCTCCCCATTTTGTAGAAACCTCAATGGCCCCCTTTTACGATTAACAGCCCCTTTAGAGGGAAAAACACTAGAATGATATGCCATAGTTTCAGTTTGTTTTTTAAATTCCTTATAATATCACGCAGCTGAGCAGCAGTACGCTGGTATTCAACACCAATAGAACGAGCATACGCCAACAACGCTGTAGGGGGGTTTGGGCAATTTAGTAGAGTTAACTCGACACTAACCGTCTGACTCGAATAGGTGGCTTTAAACCCCCCAACTTTAACACGCTGTAGCGTTATGCACGGTACGAATTGCAGTATACTCATACGATGCAGAGCTGACACACAATAGCAAAGCCAATATGCACACAAACAATAGCAAGGCTGATACACAATAACAAACCAAATTGCAGAATACTCACAAAGCAGGCTGACCATAGCGAAGCGAATGAAAAAAAGAGACACAAAAATTCGTGAAGCGTTGGAAAAGGGCAATGCCAGATAGCAAGCTATCTAGATACAAGACAGCTCCTGCGCGCTTCAACTCTAGGCTCAACTCCTGCTTTAAGTCTCCAAACCCGCTCCGGGGGGGGGCTACCCATATTACAACCCCAGGTTCAATGGCCTGTTAACCTGGGGTGTAAAGGGAGCTTGGGGCAAAAAACACAGTAGAAGATGGGTTTTAAATTGTATTTCCTTCCCAAAAAAACAGTTAGATTAATTCCAGACTTTGTCTTTTCCTTCACCAAGTATAACAAAGTGCTATTTACACATATGTACACATATACAAAGGAGTAGTGTTTAGTGCACGCCACAGTTGTCTAAAGCAGCAGCCAAAAGACAGACAATTTCCACAACCAGCTCTATGGGGAATTCCAATGACAAACCGCGAGTGGTAACCACGTCACCTTTGTCATTGTTAAACTCGCGTTTTAATTTTGAACCGAGTCGTTGATTTGATGATGGGGGCCCCCTCACCAAAACCCTTTTAAAAAAAGGTTCGCTGGTTGGGGGGGGGCCTATGTGGGGGTTTTTTTTAAAATGCTCCGGGAAAAAAGGTTACATACTTTTTGCATGCAACAATACCCAGGTAGTTGCTCAGTTTCAATGGATGTGTTGAAAATTTTTGGGGTTTGTGGCCCCACAGCATCTCTGCTCCCCTCTAAGGACCCATGGAGAGATGATCAGTCCCACCCGCCTTTGAGGTATCAAGTTCACTTAGCAGCTTCTTCGTTCTCCGTTTTGTGTATTTCATCCAGCACTTGTTGGTTATTCCCTTTTTGGTGTACCCCCCTATTCCCGATTTCCCGGGGTCCTTTCTGTCTCCCCTGTAAATACTTCCCGAAATCTCACTTTTTAGCTCCTCACATTCTTCCTTTGGTCGGAACTTTCTCCCCCCCTTCCTTCCCCAGCCTTTTTTGTGTGTGTGTGTGTGTGTGTGTGTGTGTACACACATGCCAAAAAGTACTCAGCTGTATGTGGTTGCAAGAATCTTGTCTATGCTATTGACAATAACCCTTCGCTGACCGATCCCAGGTCTACTGAATCCCACCCCCAAAAAACCCCCCTTGTACCTCTTTTTAAAACTTTGTATGGATTTCTTTCCCCCACTTCACTCTCCCGATATCTCCACTTCCTGCCAACGCTAATACTCAAAAATAATTTAACATCCCTGTGACTCATCTGAGTTTTTAACTTCCAGCTGTGTCCCCTTGTTCATATTTCCTGTATCTGAAACATTATATTCCTGTTCATCTTGGCGATTCCTCTCAGTATTTTGTATGCCGTTATCATATCTTCCGATAGTCCCTCGTCCTCTAGTGTCATCAGGTTCAGCCCCTAACCTCCCCCTTTTGGGACATGCCCTTTAGCTTAGGGACTAGTCTTTTTGCTAACCTCCGACTTTTTAAATTTCTAGACGTTTTGACCAGATATGGGTTCCATATGTTGCATACCCAATGGGGGGCCTGACGTACGTGGTGTACAGTGTCGTGAATGACTCCTTACTTATATGTCGAAACACTATTGGGTTTGCCAGGCACCCATATACTGTAGCGGTTTTTTGGGTTGATGTGCGCCTAAGGAAATGTTCTTTTATTACGCCACTCCAAGACCCTTTCCCGTCGAGGATTTTTTACTTTCGCCCCAAGCATGTACTCCGTCTACAGTTTTCTATGTAATTCTTCGCTTCACGATTTTGCGCTTGGGGGGTTAAGCTCCATGAGCAATTTGTCGAACCTGTAGGCTGTCCAGACCCTTTTTAAGTCTTACCTGATTCTCTGATGCTTCGTATTTGCTTCATCTCGTCTGCAAACAGAGACACCTCTGAATCTATCAATCCGTCATGTTATTCACATATGCAAGAAACAGCACCATTCGTAGGACTGAATTTTGTGGAACTTTCTCGACACATCCGCCACTCTGACCCCTCGACACTTACCATCACTCGTTGTTTCCTTCCTATCAGGTATTCCCGACCCATCGCAGTGCTATTCCCCCCCCGCTAGTCTAACTTTGGTCCCGATTTTTTGTGCAGTTCTGTGTAAAAAGTCTTTTTACATTCCATGAAAATGCAGTCTACCCCCCTTTTCGCTCTCCTGTTTCATTTTGTTACTTTGTAAAACCCCAGTATTTTTTGGACACGGGATTTGTCCCCCCTAAAACCCTTTTGTCACATATGAGGCCATTTTTTTGGTGCTCCACCACTCTTCTGATGCTTCTCCATGACTTTGCGTACTAGATATGTCACTGACATGTGGCTCTCTTCAGGCCCCATAGCGAGATTTTATCGGGACCCTCCGCTTTAGGTTTTTTGTTCAAAAGTAGTTTATTACCTCCTCTTCGGTTGTGTGTAGTGTGTCCTGGCATGTTGGTATCCTTTATCTCATCGTCTACAATGAGAATACCTCCCAAATCTCATGCTGAGCTCATCACATACTTTTGGCCTTTCCCTGTGAGTTTCCCCTCCTTCCAGCCTTAGCCTGATTACCCGGTCATTGACTGAAGTTTTCCCACCAATGTTGGTGTATAACAACCTTGAGTCAGATTTGGCTTCCATGTTATGTCATCCTCATATAGCTGCTCGGCTTCTCTCATTATACTTGAAATTTTCCTGTTTGGCTGTTCAGCTCAGCTCCTTATTTCCCCGAGTCCTTTGCCTTCTATACTTTTTCCATGCTGTAGCACATGATTTTGGCCTTTCTACACCTCCACGTAAACATGGGGTCACTTGGGCTTCCCATTGTTTCGTTCTCCCTTGGTAGAACTTTCCTCTGCCTCCCTTCACTTGTCCCCTTTCCATCATTTCATTTATCTTTCCCTCAAGTTTCTTCCCCACTGCACCTCAAGCAGGAATTGTCTCATGCCTGTGTTTTCCCCCCTTTGAAGTTTGGCTTCTTCCTCCATTCGGGCCCCTCTCCACTGTAGACTAAATGTTTTAAAATCAACCCAAATGATCCCTAGCACCGTGATCACGTTTTCCTGAGTTTCGAATACATTGTAGAGCTAACAGTGGAGAGTGGAGGAGCAAAGAGGAGGGAGAAACCAAACCCAAAAGAGGGGGCTGCACAGGGATGAGGAAATTCTGCATGAGGCAGTTGTGTGTGTACTACCTAGTTGTATTCACCTAGTTGTGGTTGCAGGGGGGATTATAGCTCCTGGCCCCCCCCTCTTCACTGGCAACGTCTCCTCGTAGGACATACCTCTTATCTCCGGGACTAGTATTGTTGAAAACCCTTTTGCACTTTTCCTAGCTTCTTTACATGCTTGGCTAGGTGTGGTGTCTAAACTGGTCCCGCATACTCCAGAGGGGCCTAACGTACACAGGGACAGGGTCCTGAACGATTCTTTATTAAGATGTCGGAATGCTGTTCTTAGGTTTGCTGGGGCGCCCATATGCTGCAGCAGTTATTTGGTTGTTTGGGCCTCAGGAGATGTGCCTGGTGTTATACTCACCCCAAGATCTTTTCCTTGATTGAGGTTTGTAGTCTCGGGCCCCCCAGACTGTACTCCGTCTGCGGTCTTCTTTGCCTTTCCCCTAATATTCATGACTTTGCACTTGGTGGGGTTTAACTCCAGGACCCAATTGCTGGACCAGGCTTGCAGCCTGTCCAGTTTCCCTTTTTGTGTGTTTTTACTCACCTAGTTGTGGTTGCAGGGGTCGATTCATAGCTCCTGGTCCCGCCTCTTCACTGGCCGCTACGGGTCACCCCCCTGCGTAAAGAGCTTTATCATACCTCTGCTTAAAG